>CM054985.1:532833-775321 GCA_029030765.1 Salix suchowensis
TTAGTTATTAAACTTGTTTATCAAGAGTCGCATCTATTAGTATTGAGGAGTCGCAACTATTAGTATTGAAGAGTCGCATCTATTAGTATTGAAGAGTCGCATCTATTAGTATTGAAGAGTTGCAACTATTAGTATTGAAGAGTCGCAACTATTAATGTCTATATATAGTGTATGAATCTCATAATGAAAAAGTGTGAGAGTACCATTTTTATATGTATTGTATTCTACCAAATTAGAGAGTGTGCAGCCTAAACCTTTTTCTTTTCTATTCTCTATTTCTGTCAAATTTCCAACAAAAGCTGGGTATCGAGCCCGAGAGACAACATGACTTCCAACAACAACAATTCCCAATTTCATATTCCCCGCCTTACCAAACAAAACTATGATTTGTGGTGCATCCAATACAAAGCACTACTTAGATCACAAGAGTTATGGGAGCTGGTTGAAGATGGTTATACTGAACCAAAAGAAGACTTTGTGATGAGCAATGCAGAGAGACAAGCACTGAGAGAATCAAGAAAGAAAGACAACAAGGCGTTATTCACAATTTATCAAGGGCTTGATGAAGCAACCCTTGAGATGGTGGCACCAGCAAAGACATCAAAGGAAGCATGGGAAATGCTTAGCAAAACTTATAGTGGAGTTGAAAAAACAAAAAGAGTTCGACTACAATCTCAGAGAGGAGATTTTGAGAAGCTGAACAAAGAAGGCAATGAGACAATCTCAGATTACTTTACAAAAGTAATCACTTTGGTTCACCAGATGAGAAGGAATGGTGAAAATATTGATGATGTTCGTGTGATGGAGAAAATTTTGAGATCACTGGATTCAAAGTTTGACCATGTGGTTGTAGCAATTGAAGAATCAAAAGATTTAGAAGAATTGACAGTAGAAGAGTTAATGGGATCACTGCAAGCCCATGAGCAGAAAATTGACAGAAGAGGAGAAGGAAGAACACTTGAACATGCTTTGCAGACACAACTAACTTTGAAGAATTCCAATGAATCCAACAGAGGAGCATTCCAGAGAGGCAGATTTTTGCATAGAAGAGGAAGAGGAGGAAGATCATATAGAAATCAAGAATTTCATGGTGCACGAAATCAGAATTTCAATGGCGAGGCGGAGCGGATTCGGAGGAAGAAGTCGTGGAGGATACTCAAAGCGGAAAAATAACAATGCAGGGCGTGCAATGTTATAATTGCAAGGAATATGGTCATTTCGCCTCGACTGTTCACAATACTGATTTGAAGACAAAGTTGTTAATTTTGCTTTGAGAAGGTAAGTGATTCGAGAAGAACACCTGCTGCTTGCTGGCATGTGGAAAATTTGATGATAGCGGATCTAGTACACGGTATCTAGACACGGGAGCATCAAATCATATGTGTGGCATGAAGGAAGCATTTGCGAGATATTGATGAGAGTTACAAAGGAAAAATCACTTTTGGAGATCTTTCTCAAATACATTGAAGGAAGAGGCCGAATTCTTATACAACTCAAGAATGGTGAGCGGAAATTCATAACAGAAGTATTTTACGTTCCAGACATGAAGAGTAACATCTTAAGTCTGGGACAGTTTCTGGAGCAAGATTTTGAAGTGCAGATGAAGAATAAGAACTTGAAGATTTTTGATGAATCTGGAGCTTTAATTGCCTCAGTCAAGATGACCAAAAACAGGATGTTTCCTCTTGACTTAAATGTGTGTATGTCAAACTGTTTCAAGGCAGAAAGTTCAAATATGACGAACTTGTGGCATTTGCGATATGGACATCTGAATTGTGGATCATTAATGATGATGGAGAAACACAGGATGGTTCTGGGAATACCACAGCTTGAACACACAAACGATTTGTGTGAAGTGTGTGTGATGGGAAAGCAACACCGAAAATCCTTCCCAAAGAAGAGTTCTAGAGCATCTCAACCTCTAGAATTGGTGTATTCAGATGTGTGTGGGCCAATTACACCTACAACAATAGGGGGAAACAGGTATTTTCTTACATTCACTGATGATTTTAGTGGAAAAACATGGGTATATGTGTTGAAAGAAAAAAAAGAAGTGCTGAGCAAGTTTAAGGAATTTAAAAATCTGGTAGAGAAGCAAAGTGAATGCAAGCTGAAAAAATCGAGAGCGATAGGGGAGGAGAGTATGTGTCTCATGCTTTTGATTATTATTGTAAAGAGAATGGTATAGCACATCAGCTCACAATGCCACAGACTCCACAACAGAATGGAGTATCGGAGAGGAAAAATAGGACTATTATGAACATGGTTAGATGTATGTTAAAAGAAAAGAATTGTCCTAAAGAGTTTTTGGGGAGATGCGGGATTGTGTGTGCTTTGTGTATTTGTTGAACAGATTTACAACAAAGAGGTTGCATATGCTTACACCCGGAAGAAGCTCGGAGCATGAAGAAACCGAGAGTTGATCACTTGAGGATTTTTGGCAGCATAGCTTATGCCAAAATTCAAGATGAAAAACGAACCAAGCTTGAAGATAAAAGTCAGAAATGCATACTGCTAGGATATGGAGAAAATTCGTATGGTTACAAATTGTTCAATCCAGTAACAAAAAAGGCGATCATGTCAAGAGATGTAAAGTTTGATGAAGAGCAAGAATGGAGCTGGAGCTACGAGAATCAAGCTGCAAAAATTGATTGTAGATGAAGAGCGAGATCCAGGAAAGATGAAGGAGAAATCATGATAGCTCCATCTCCATCAACTAGCAGCCCCATCTAGTTCTCCAAGTTCAACAAGAAAGACAAAGAGCATACGGGGAGATTTATGATGTAACGTGAAAGAATGGATCTTGATGAAGTGAACATGCTTTGCCTATTTTCAGAAAATGATCCTATTACATTTGAAGAAGCATATCAGGAAGACAAGTGGAAGAAAGCAATGAAGGAGGAGATCAATTCCATTCGGAAGAACAATACATAGGGAGCCGACAACACTTCTCGAAGGTCACAATGCAATCGGTGTAAAATGGATCTTCAAGACAAAGAAGAATGCTGAAGGAGAAATTGAAAAACATAAAGCCAGATTAGTTGCAAAAGGGTACAAGCAACGATATGGAGTAGATTATGTTAAGGAACCATCTCACCTAAAAGCTTAGGCTTGTAAGTGAGGCTCCAGAATATGATTTATATTATTCTCTAACACACCCCCTCAAGTGAAAGTCCTTTGGGCTTGAAACTTGCACAGGTCCACATCATCTTGTGCTTGATTTTTATCAAATAGAATGGGGGTGGTGAGATTCGAACTCGTGACCGCTGGGTCAACAAGGCTCTGATACCATGTTAAGGAACCATCTCACCTAAAAGCTTAGGCTTGTAAGTGAGGCTCCAGAATATGATTTATATTATTCTCTAACAGATTATGAAGATGTTTTTGCTCCAGTAGCAAGAATGGAAACCGTGAGATTGGTGATTTCATTGGCTGCTCAGAAACAATGGAAGATATTTCAGATGGACGTAAAATCAGCATTCTTGAATGGCAATCTTGAAGAGGAAGTATATGTTGAGCAACCTGCTGGTTTTGTAGTAAAAGGAGAAGAAGAAAAGGTGTGCAGATTAAAGAAAGCTCTTTACGGGCTTAAACAAGCACCAAGAGCGTGGAACTCAAGAATTGATGGCTATCTTTCTCAGAAGGGGTTTACAAAATGTCCATATGAACATGCATTATATGTGAAGAAAAACTTGCATGGTAGAATAATGTTTGTTTGTTTATACGTGGATGATATTCCGTTCACTGGGGGATGATCCTACAATGATTCAAGATTTCAAGCAATCCATGGTAAAGGAATTTGAGATGACAGACTTAGGTCTTCTAGCATATTTTCTGGGATTAGAAGTGAAGCAATGCAGTAATGGAATTTTCATTTCTCAAGCCAAGTATGCAACAGAAGTGTTAAAGAAATTTGCTATGGAAGATTGTGATCCAGCAGACAATCCAGTTGAGTATGGAACGAGGTTAACTAAAGAAGGAGAAGGAGATTTAGTTAATCCTACATATTACAAAAGTATTGTGGGGTGTTTGCGTTATCTAACTTGTACCAGACCAGATATTCTGTTTGGAGTTGGTTTGGTTAGCAGATACATGGAGAGACCAAGGAGTTCACATTTGAAGGCAGCAAAGAGGATCCTTCGGTTTATTAAAGGAACATTAAACTATGGATTATGTTATTCATCATCACAGAATTTCAAAATCACAGGTTATAGTGATAGTGATTGGGCAGGAAGCTTGGAAGACAGGAGAAACACAACTGGATTCATATTTTTCATGGGAGAAACAGCATTCACATGGACATCCAAGAAACAATCAATTGTTGCATTATCCACATGTGAAGCAGAATACATTGCTGCTGCATCATGTGTGTGTCATGCAATATGGCTAAGGAAATTGATGGAAGATCTGCAACAAAAACAGAGTGAAGCCACAAGAATTTTCGTTGATAACAAGTCTGCTATAGCTCTTGCAAAGAATCCAGTGCATCATGAACGTTCAAAGCATATTGATACTCGATTTCATTTTATTAGAGAGCACATAAAAGAAGGCGATGTGGAGTTAGTTCATGTCAACACTCATGAACAGTTGTCGATATTTTTTACAAAGCCATTGAAGATCGAAGTTTTTTGTTATCTGCAGAAGAAGCTTGGAATCGTGAAGATTGATGAAACAAGTTTAAGAGGGGTGAATGTTAGTTATTAAACTTGTTTATCAAGAGTCGCATCTATTAGTATTGAGGAGTCGCAACTATTAGTATTGAAGAGTCGCATCTATTAGTATTGAAGAGTCGCATCTATTAGTATTGAAGAGTTGCAACTATTAGTATTGAAGAGTCGCAACTATTAATGTCTATATATAGTGTATGAATCTCATAATGAAAAAGTGTGAGAGTACCATTTTTATATGTATTGTATTCTACCAAATTAGAGAGTGTGCAGCCTAAACCTTTTTCTTTTCTATTCTCTATTTCTGTCAAATTTCCAACATTAATTAGAGAGTCTGGAAAATGAGCTTGAAAAGACAATTGAAAAAAAGAAAGTATCTTCTTGTATTAGATGATTTGTGGGATGGTGAGGATGGTGCTCGTTTGGTTTCTGTTGATTTAAACCGGTTAAAATTGAAAGAATGTGAACAGGTCGATCTGATCAGTATATCAGACTAGAGAACTTAAACAACTATCCCTTGAGCTCGTAGGTATCAGGTCTGGGTCAAGTCAGATTGTTAACCAAGATAACTAAGTTTTATTTCAATTTTTTTAACTCGGATCTGTTCAGACTTGAAATCAACTTGCCAAACCAGTCCAGGTTTTAAAACATAACAGCTGTTTTTTTCGACATAGTAATGAAACTGTCTCTTAGAATTCGCACCACCACTCACATTTTAGCTGATTTTTATCCTGCCAAGAACTTGTGAAACTTTCCATTAACTTCGACCACACTGAATCCAGCAGTTTTAACAATGCCTGCGTCATTCATCATCGCTCTCCATTTGTTTGCTTCTTCCCATTGACCACATGATGCGTACAAGTTAGAGAACATCATGAGCTCTCCATCACTAAGGTAATTACACCTAGAAGAAACAAGTTTTACAACTCTCTCACCAACCTCAAGATCCTGATGAACTATACAGGCACTAAGCAAAGCTCCCAGTATCGCTTCTCCTGGCTTGAATGGCATGGCTTTGATTAGTTGTAACGCGCAATCAAGATGCCCTGCTCTACTAAGAAGATCAACCATGCATCCGTAATGCTCTATTTTGGGAGATATTCCAAATTCATTTTGCATGCTATTAAACAAGTGGCTACCTTCTTGCACTAAACATGAATGGCTACAAGCACTAAGCAAGCCAATGAAGGTAATATCGTCAGGCCTTGTATGGCTATTTCTCATCTTGTCGAATAGATTGAGAGCAGCATAGCCATGACCGTGAAGTGCAAGCCCAGAAATCAATGCATTCCAACAGTAAATATCCTTAACTTGCGACTTGTAGAACACCTGTAAACCTTGCTGTATGCTTCCACATTTGGCATACATATCGATCAGAGCTGTTGTTACATGGGGACTCGATGCAAGTCCATTATCAATGGCATATATGTGTGCTTCGGTTCCTTTTTTCAGCGATCCCGAATGGGCACATGCAGATAAAACACCAGTCACTGTAAGATAATCAGGCAAGCAATTTGTATTCTTCATTTCATCAAACAAATCAAGAACCTCGCCATAAAGTTGATTTTGTAAAAACCCTTTTACCATTGTATTCCATGTGATGATGCTCTTCGCTGGCATTTCCCTAAACAAATCACAAGCTCTTTCCATATCTTCACCCTGGATATATGCTAATATCATTGAGTTCCAAGAGACAATATCTTTCTCTGCCATGTTATCAAAGATACTTCTCGCAGACAGTGTCTTTCCAGTGCTTGAGTAACCAGAGATCATGATATTGAAAGATGAGAGGTCCTTTGAAGGCATGGAGTTGAAAACTTTGAGTGCATCATCCATCTTTCCAGTAGAAGCGTATGCATCTAAAATGGAATTCCAAGCAACCACATCTTTGACAGGCATCTTCTCGAACACTTTACAAGCATCAGCAACGCAACGATGAGACCTGTACATGTTCAGCAGAGCAGTTTGGACAAAAACATGGCTGGAGAAACCTGCTTTTATTGTCTGGCCATGGAGGGCTAGCCCGATACAAGGACTAGACCACCTCCCGGCTGCTTTTAGTAAAATAGGGAAAGTGAAGTTATCAGCATGAAAGCCAATTTCTTGCACATTCACATATGTCACCATAGCTTGAACTGCATCCCCATTGAGCATGTTTTTCTTGATAATCTCATTCCATTTTCGCATTTCAGGGGAGGGCAAGACGCAGTTGCAGGACAAGCCTGCCATTTTTTAATTGACAAAACAATGCACCGCGGTTCCTACGATTGCTTCTCCAGTCTCCCTTAACCTGTTCACTGCTCCTTTCTCTCACTTCTTTCAATCTAACTGATGGATTTTGCTAGAAGAAAAGCGAGACAGGCAACTTGTGCGGCAAAAAATTGTGGACCAAAAGATTCTCAAGGGATAAGGTGAACACTGATTTAAGCTAAAAGACAGGGGGGTGGGAGGTAATTATGAAGAAAATTGGTGGGCTCTTCTCCAGTGCAAGGGAAATAGCTTCTTTAGCAACCTCAGGATGAAAAGCTGGATCTTTCAACTCCTCCACGCATTGCAGTGTTTCATCTAGAATTTGAACACTGAATATGGTTTTAAAGCCATCAGTTATGAAAGTATGTTGAGCTTTAACACGTCATTTAATTATTTCAGTTTTAACAGTGTACAGAATTTCAGCAGATCTCATATCGATGGAAGTATGTTCCTGCATTGCACAAGGTACACACACTTAAAACCTTCATTGCTATGTGAAAATTGCAGTCAATAATTTGGCTCTTGCGAAGAAGAAGTGCATGATCTGCCCAGACAATCATGGTGGTGTGAATAATCTTATAAAAATTCAGCTAATTTTATTACTTCTTTTCACCTAAGTTTTCATCCCACTTTGACACTTTCACATTTTTTTCTCTATTGGGCCTATCAAAGAATATTCTAAATTGTTAATGGGCCAACTTTCTTCTCTCATGATTGAGTGAATTCATTTTGATTTTTGCATCACTCAAATTATTTTCAACATATTTATCAAATTTTTAAACCATTTTAATAGATGGATTTAGACACTCAGTGATGCAATGATAATCTAACGAATTAGTTAAATCTCCAATTATAAATTTATTCGATCAATTTTAATATTAATTGACCTGAATCAATAAAATTAATACTATTTTTTTAGAAAAATAATAATATGGTGACATGATGAATCAAATCTTTAATTAATCTCTAGATCACCTAAGTATAACTAGGTTAACTCTCATTTAATTTTATAATTGAAACCAACCAAATGTTGTTGGTTATGATCTATATATTTTATTTTATATTTTATATAATATGATTTTTCATCATGGATTAGCAAAGAATATGATAAATTAACAACATGTTTAAAGCCAAATCACGTATGGAATTGAGTTCAAAGTCATATGATTAAACTCAATTGGCAACCTATCATAATTATTACGTTTGAAATAAAATATAAACTTAGATAATTGAGTTCGATTATATTATTTAAAATACCTATAAAATTTAATTTAATTAGCAATCATAGCTATTTTATTTTTAATTTAGAATTTCTTCATAGTCAATAATTTGTTTATAAATAAAATATTTTAAAAAAAAAAAACTAGTTCATTTAGAATTTGCAGCGATGGGATTGATGAGCAGAAATCTTCACAAAAAATAAAAAATAAAATCAATTCAGGTATAGAGAAATCCAAATGCGGGAGAAAAGTCTAATCCAACTCTAGAAAAGTCCACATCTTGTATTTGCAAGACTAAATTGTTGCCGAAAGTAAAAAGAAAACCCAGATGTGGAACTGTATAAACCAATGGAATCTTTGAAGGGGGAAAGTCAGTTGCCTCTTTTGTCGCATTTCGAGCAATCAGTGCTAATCAAGTCATAGATGTAGGCTTGACTTAGGATCAAGACCAGTTCCACTTGCCCCTTTCCCTTATCTCTCGGTGCCTTCGATTAGTAAGCAAGCGCACACACTATCTGCTGCAATTTATGAAACTCTTTTAGCATACAAACCGATCATATCATTTCAAACCAACTACATATTCACTCTTCTCCTTCTTGTTCTCTTGTCAAATTGTCTTTCGCTTCCTTCAACCCGCTCTTTTGGCACCGACCACGATAAACAATGGCCGAAGTTGTGCTCTTCCATATTACGGAGGAAATATTAAACAAACTAGGTTCCCTATCTGCTCAGGAGGTTGCACTATGGTGGGGGCTCAAAGATCAATTACGGAAGCTCAATGACACCGTTACCCGGATCAAGGCTGTGATTCAAGATGCTGAGGTGAAGGCACAGAATAAGAGACAGAACCATCAAATCGAAGACTGGCTCAAGAAGCTGCGGGAAGCTGTATATGATGCAGAGGATTTGCTGGAGGATTTTTCAACACGAGTTCTACGGAAACAGTTGATGTCTGGGAATGGAGTATCGAGGGAGGTACGTGTTTTTTTCTCAAGATCAAACCAATTTGTATATGGTTTACGGATGGGTCATAGAGTTGAAGCACTCAGGGAGAGACTAAATGACATTGAAGCTGACAGTAAGAGATTCAACTTTGAGGTTCATGAGTCAAGAGAGAGATACTCTGACTACTATCAGGGAGCAAACTACCTCTTCTGAACCTGAAGTAATAGTTGGGAGAGAAGGTGACAAAGCGGAAATTAAAAGTTTTTTGCTTAATTCCGACTATGATGAGAATGTTTCTGTCATCTCTATAATTGGAATGGGTGGGTTGGGGAAGACCACACTAGCTCAACATGTTTCAATGACGAGCAAGTTAATTCACACTTTGCTGAGAAACACTGGGTCTGTGTCTCAGGTGGCTTAGATGCTAGAAAGATTCTCAAAGGGCTTGTGGGTAGAGATGATGATCAGTTAGAGAGTCTGAAAAATGAGCTTGAAAAGAAATTTCAAAAAAAGAAGTATCTTCTTGTATTAGATGATGTGTGGGATGGTGAGGATGGTTCAGATGGTGAAAAATGGGATAGTTTGAAGAAGTTGTTTCCACGCGATGCAGTAGGAAGTAAGTTAGTGGTAACTACACGTTCTCATGTAATTGCAAAATTCACAAGCACAGTAGCAGCACATGTTTTAGAGGGTCTGTCAATAGATAAGTCATGGGAACTGTTTAGAAGGAAGGCATTTCCACAAGGCCAGGACTCGGATCATGTAGATGAAAAAATTAGAAAAGAAATTGTAGAGAGGTGTTGTGGAGTTCCTTTGGTCATAAAGACAATTGCGAGGTTGATGTCTTTGAAAGATAGAGTCCAGTGGTTGTCCTTCATAGTAAATGAACTTCCGGATAGCATTAGAGACGATAACATCATACAGACTCTTAAGTTAAGCTACAATGCTCTTCCATCATATATGAAGCATTGTTTTGCAAATTGTAGCTTATTCCCCAAAGGTCATGAGATAGATGCACAAGCCTGCCATTCTTTAATTGACAAAACAATCCACCGCGGTTCCTACGATTGCTTCTCCAGTCTCCCTTAACCTGTTCACTGCTCCTTTCTCTCACTTCTTTCAATCTAACTGATGGATTTTGCTAGAAGAAAAGGAAGACAGGCAACTTGTGCGGCAGAAAATTGTGGACCAAAAGATTCTCAAGTGATAAGGTGAACACTGATTTAAGCTAAAAGACAGGGGGGGCGATTATGAAGAAAATTGGGCCCCTTGCCGTAATTAAGAGAACAAACTCTCACTCGCCTGAATATTAGAACCCTGTGTTGCCAACTTCTTGCCCTGAAGGGTTTGAATTGATGCTCTCCATGGCACAGTCAAAGATGGCTTTCCTGAACCTGTTATCTTCCACCTTCTCCAGAAGTTCCTTCAAGACCTCGAAGTCAAGACCCTGAACCACAACCAAGTTCCCAAGAACCTCGCCGAAGTTATTTAGTGCTTTGGGTAAATCAATGCCGATATCATCCAACAAGGAGCCGTAAAGAAGGCAACCGGTTCCAATATCTCTAGCTGTTAGGGCCTTTTTAGTGAGCAAGAATTCAAGAAGCTTTATGACAGGTCCCACACATGGTGGGCTCTTCTCCAGTGCAAGGGAAATAGCTTCTTTAGCAACCTCAGGATGAAAAGCTGGATCTTTCAACTCCTCCACGCATTGCAGTGCTTCATCTAGAATTTGAACACTGAATATGGTTTTAAAGCCTTCAGTTTTGAAAGTATGTTGAACTTTAACACGTCATTTAATCATTTCAGTTTTAACAGTTTACAGAATTTCAGCAGATCTCATATCGATGGAAGAGTGAGAGCAGTATTGAAAAGGGAGATTACAAAACATCCAGGGCTTGTCAATTTTCAACCTAAACTGCAACTTTATAAACCTTTGATTTTATCCCATTATCTTCTCCATTAAACTAACTGCATTACTTTCATATTCTGAGCTACGTTTTACAATATAAATAGTTGAGGGTCTTAAAATGATGATTTAACTTTTGCAATATCCCCTGAATTTTAAATATTTTCAATTACCACTATAATAGTGTGAAGTATCCTAATTCCTAACAGAGATAGAACAAACCTAAAAAGAAGTTTTCGCATTTACCCTATTCAAAATATTACCATCCTCTGCATGAGCAGATATGCTGAAAAATCACAACCCCCCTGCCCTCACCCCAAAACAACAAGGCAAAGAAAAGTAGGGGGCGCATGGAAAATAAACCTCTTCACGCCTAGGAACCCAGCTGTTGGCCCGGAGATCAAGAACATCACGAACCATGAACCTAAACCGTGGTGCAAGTTGTGGATTTGTTGTCACCTCCTTCATTCTGCTGAAATATACTTCATTAACTTGCCGAGCTTCTGGATTTTTATCTAGTTGCTTGCCGATGGTGTTGAAAAATTGACATATTGCCTCAACATTCTCTTCAGCTGGGCACGTCTTGTTGTCATCCCCCAACAGTTCCTGCATTGCACAAGATACACACACCTAGCAATCTAATCATGGCCAAAAAAAAGAGTGATGATAAAATCTGATTCCAAGAATGACCTGAACGATAGAGGCCATTCGGACGAGGACTCTTGATCTTTTTTTTCATTCAGGGCTTTTGGTCGAGGTCAAGAGTCTAATTACATAGACAAAAATATAAAAAAAGAGATTATAGAGAGGTGTTGTGGAGTTCCTTTGGTCATAAAAGCAATTGCGAGGTTGATGTCTTCTATAGATAGAACCAAGTGGCTGTCCTTTGTCAAACAACAACTTCCATATAGAGTCAAAGATGATAACATCATACATACTTTGCAACTTCCATATAGAGTCAAAGATAGAACCAGAGTTCATTAGCTCGTCGAGTTTGGGTGAGTGTTTAGAAACTGTTGCTCTTAGATGCTTTGAGGGTTTATTGGGGAGGTCATTCTTCCATGAAGTGCAAAAGGATGGTTTTGGTATTATAAGAAGTTGCAAAATGCATGATTTTATGCATGAAAATTGTGAATTTGAGAAGTTAACAAGCCTATTAATTACCTCAAACATAAATCGAAAGATATAATTTCATATTTTTTTAAACGTCATAAAAAATATCTAGAATTATTTTGTTCATGCAACCATCCACACACAAAAGGCTTGCCTCATGACTGTGAAAATGGCAGTCAATAATATGGCTCTTGTGAAGAAGAAGTGTATGATCTGGCCCAGCCAATCATGGTGGTGGAATTTTCTTAGAAAAATTCAGCTAATTTTATTACTTCTTTTCAGCTAATTTTTCACTCCACTTTTTCATTCTCTATTGGGCCTATCAAAGAATATTCTAAACTGTTAATGGGCCTACTTTCTTCTCTCATGATTGAGTGAATTCATTTTGATTTTTGCATCACTCAAATTATTTTCAACATATTTATCAAATTTTTGAACCATTTTAATAGATGGATTTAGATACTCAGTGATGCAATGATAATCTAACGAATTATGATCCATCTTTTTCATGATTCTTTCATATATTTTTCAAAGTTATTAAACTCGGTGAATTTAAATCTCCAAATATAAATTTACTAGCTAAATGCCCCCGCGCGTTGCCGCGGGCATTCTTGTGTATATAATTTAACATAATTAAATTCAAAATGATAAATTTATATGATATAACTAAATAAAAGTTATAGATTAGGAGATAAAATGTATAAATTTTAAGTAGAGTTTGTTATGCAAGCATAGATTATATCTTTTAGAATGTAGGTGTTGCGTCATAAAAGATCACAAAAGAGCGCAAACTAACATTAAAAAAAAAGCAAAATATTTTTATAAGAAAAAAAAATAATCACTAAAATCCTTATTGTGCAGATAGTATAATTATAAAAATTATTTAATACAAAGAGCAAATAAAGATAATAAAAAAAAAGGGAAAAGGAAGCAATATTAATTTAAAATATTATAACAATAGCAACATTGGAGTCTTAACATATAAAATTATTATTGTTGTGACTATCAAAATAATAAAAATTATCAAATTATACCGAGGGAAAAAAAATAAAAAGCATGAACAAAATAGCAAGCAAGAAAAACAATTAAAATATTATTATTATTATTATTATTATTATTATTATCATCATCATGAAAGATTAAATAAATAAATGAAAGATTAAAAAAATTGTAAAAACTACAAAAACAATATCAAACAAAAAGATACAATAAAAACTAAAAATTATCATTGTTATCACTGTCAACACAATAAAAACTATTAAATTGTTCTGAGGAAAAAAACCCTAAAAAACATTAACAAAATTGTAAGCAAGAAAAAAAATTAAATTAAATTAAATTATTATTATTATTATTATTATTATTATTATTATTATTATTTTCATTTATTTGTTTTATTTTTGTCTTAATAATAAAAGGAAAAAAATGGAAGAAAAAAAAAATCCTAAGAACTTCAACAAAAGATAAAACATAAGAATAAAACAAAAACAAAAACTATTGTTGCTATAACTGTGAAAACAATAAAAATTATTAAATTATCCCGAGAAAAAAAACCCTCAAAAATATTAACAATAGAGTAAGCAAGAAAAAAATTAAATTATTATTATTATTATTATTATTATTATTATTATTATTATTATTATTATTATTATTATTATTATTATTATCATCATCATCATCATCATCATTATTATTATTATTATTATTATTATTATTATTATTATTATTATTATTATTATTATTATTATCATCATCATCATCATCATCATCATTATTATTATTATTATTATTATTATTATTATTATTATTATTATTATATTTTTGTGTTAATAATGAAAGGGAAAAAATGGAAGGAAAAAAATCCTAAAAACTTCAACAGAAGATCATACAAAAGAATAATACAAAAATAAAAACTATCATTGCTATCACTGCCAAAACAATAAAAATTATCAAATTATCCCGAGAAACAAATAACTAAAAAACATTAACAAAAGAGTAAGCAAGAAAAAACAATTAAATTATTATTATCATCATTATCATCATCATCATCATGATCATCATCATCATCACCATCATCATCATCATCATCATCATTATTATTATTATTATTATTATTATTATTATTATTATTATTATTATTATTATTATTATTATTGTGTTAATAATGAAAGGGAAAAAATGGAAGGAAAAAAAAATCCTAAAAACTTCAACAGAAGATCATACAAAAGAATAATACAAAAATAAAAACTATAATTGCTATCACTGCCAAAACAATAAAAATTATCAAATTATCCCGAGAAACAAATAACTAAAAAACATTAACAAAAGAGTAAGCAAGAAAAACAATTAATTTATTATTATTATTATTATTATTATTATTATTATTATTATTATTATTAAATTTTCTTAAAGTTTCAATGGGTATTAGCCTTCGATTTCTGATCTTTTTGGTCTTTTCATATCCAAGCTCTTTTTAGGTGGTATTAGGCTTAAATTTTATGGGTAAAAGGCTTTTCCCCGAGTATGATTGAAAATGGTCAATGAAATTATTTTATGATTAAAAAAAATATTCTTTATATTATTAGTAAGTTTATGACTTTCTCATGAGTCTAGATTGTAGTAAATTCTCATATATTTCCGATCATATAAATTATGTTATTGTAGATTTAGGATGCCATCTAAAAATTAGCTATATGTTTATAATATTATATTTATATTATATAATTAGTTATGTTTTATAAAACAATAAATATATGATATAATAATTCTTCTATCAACATACTTTTTATATTTCATACTGTATATAAATTATAAAAAAATAAAAAATACCTTTTCAGTTTTTTTCTCAGAGTATAGCCAGGTACTGAAATCATTTTTTAATTTACTTTCTTATGACATTGTTAAATATAAAAAAAAAATGCACTTTTAATAATTGTTTTTTGAATATTTTTCTACAAATAAACCTGGATGGTTGTCCACTGGGCTTTTGTTTTATAATTTTTAATAATTGAATCCACCATTTATACTTAAAAAGTGTTTTCTAAAAATATAAATTTTCTATTTGTAAAAATAAATTTCTATCATTATAAAACGTTTTTTTAATAGGTGAACCAAGACAATACAGTAAAATAATTAAATACATAGAAGTTATCTCTATTCAAGAAAGTCTAAATAAAAAAAATCATAGAGAATGCATATTAATTAGAAAATATATCAAGAAAGCATTAAAGATGCGCTGTTATTACAATTTGTGTAAATAATATATATCATGTTGAGACTTGTCATCTTATGAATGATTATATTACAGCGATGTGCTGTTATTTCTATTCAATCAAGTTCTGAATTTCATTTTTCTAGATTACTCAGTAACTTGCCGTGACATATATTTCTCTGTTCTAGCGCTACAGATATGTGGAGGCATACCATGTTCATTCCAAACTTAAGAGCGTGGAGGAGGAGTTCATTTCTGAGAATTCTCTCAGTGAAGAAGTTTTATCCAGAATGAGATCAGCTAGTCACCACAGAGCAGAAACCCATTTCATTCAGGCCTATAAATGTTCTCTCTTAGCTGGCGAGCCTGTCTAGCTATTGTAGGTATTGAAGATTGAATTTGAATGGAAGACTCAGCTCCTTTGTCTGGGGAGATTCGGGGGCTGGACTGTGAAATGAGAGAAGATAAAAAATGTCCAGCCCCATTTTACGGTCCTGAGCATATGAGATTATCGGGTTTCGGATTATCAGATCGAGCCTCCGAGCCGAGCGGGGCTGGCTATGGCATGAAACAAAAAAATTCTTGACTGTTAGAAAGGATGCAAGAAGCAGGGATAGAGCAGAGAGAAGACCCATTTTCAAACACAATATCTCGTGCATCAATAGGCTCCAAAGCAATGTGCACTGAAGAGAAAAACGACAGTGAAGCAATGTGCACTGAAGAGAAAAACGACAGTGAAGAGAAAAACGACAGTGATTGAAAAACCAAAAAAAACCCTCGAAAGAAAACAGAAACCACGCGAGACCAAGGGCGAAAAAGACAGCACACTGCCACAGTCCACAGTGCATTAACTCACAATGCACAGTGGCTCAAACAAGAAAACATCAACAACGTTTATTTTATAGTTCATTAGATCAATTTTAATCTTAATTGCCCAAATCAATAAAATTAATATTATTTTTTTAAGAAAAATAATAATATGGTGATATGATTAATCAAATCACTAATTAATCTCTACATCACCTAAGTATAACTAGGTTAACTCTCATTTAATTTTATAATTGAAACAAGTCAAATGTTGTTGGTTATGATCTACATATTTTATTCAATTTAATGTTTTTTTAATATGAGTTTTCATCGTGGATTAGAAAAGAATATGATAAACTAACAACATCTTTAAGGCCTATTGGTTAAAATCGCAAGCGCACGATTCATAACAAGTGATAAAGTGATGAGTTAAGTATCGTACAATGAGGATCTGCAAAAATTATCAATAAGTACCAAAATAATTAAATCACTATCTATTTTATGATTCAATTATAAAGGTTTATGAAACTAAAAATAATTAAAACAAATAAGCAAATAATTAAATGTTGTTGAAATCAAGTTTAACGGATCCTAGGATTTCTGATTTCACTGTAATTAATTCTATGTGAATTTCTCAATTAAATTAATCATCTCAATATTTCTTTCTTGTTGTTGATAATCAGGTTTTAATAATTTAATTACTAATCTCTCTCGAGCATCAATGCATTATTTTAACAAGCAAACTTTTGACATCTCGGTGAAAATTCTAAACTCGTCAAAATACATTAGGAATGATAAAACCTTGCACGATTACATAAGCTCCATAGATATCTCTATCCTATAGGTTTCATATGGTATTTCAAACAATGGCTGAAACAATTATCACTTCTCAGACACAAATTGAATCCCAAATCATGCAAACGGTAATCAAGCTTACACAAGGTATAGAATGAAATACTCAACAAGTATTAGATTAATTCAATAAACAAAATTGTTCACATATTCATAGCTAGGCTACGTCGAAAATTCCAAAATAAAAAAGTTACTCCATAGCAAAATTAAAAAGAAACAAACTTGATACGATGAGCATCACTCAAGAGTATTGGATTCTACTCCTTTTGATATTGAGAGCCAATTTCTAGATAGTAGACGTGTGAATTAAGACTCCTCTATTTCTGGAAAAGTTGCAGAAAATATATTTTTCATTCCACTTCACTTTTCCTGGTAATTTTTGGGCATCTGAAACTCTGGATATGGTCCAAAACCTGAGACAATGTCTGGGTCGCATGGATTCCTGGTTTGATTCGGACTCTGTATTTCACTCAATTTGTGGACTTCAAAACAGCCAAACTGGGTTCTTCTCATTGAATAAGAGTTGTAGGCATGTGTATCATCTTTTCATAAAGGTAAAGAATGCATGAAATGAAGTTGTATAACTCTTATTGTACTTCAAAAACCAATCAATGCTTAGGCTTGTCTAGGCAAAGCAACTAGTGTTTGAATTCTAAGCTCGTCTCAATTTCAGCCTATTCTAGTAGTTAAATACATGAGAATATATTGAATTTGCAAGAAATAAATAATTCTCAAAAATACCTAGAACTCTAGACAACTTGCTTAAAATCCAACTTCAATTTCATATGATTTAAACTCAATTGGCAACCCATTATAATTGTTATGTTTGAAATAAAATATAAACTTATATAATTGAGTTCGATTATTTTTAATTAAAATACCTATAAAATTTAATTTAATTAGCAATCCTAGCTATTTTATTTTTAATTTAGAATTTCTTCATACTGAATAATTTGTTAATAAATAAAATATTATGCTAAGCTTTCTCATGTTAGCCTTACACGTGGAGCTTTCTCCAAAACATGGCCTTAGCTTAAGTAGTTGAAGCACAAAGATATTTATTAAGTAATTAAACAAATAAAAAGAAAAGATTGCTGCCCTTGCAAGATATTAGTGTGACTTCCGATGCAAGTTCTCTACATTTTTTTAATCCTCGTGTTGAATGAAGTTTTCAGGCATGAAATAATTTGTTGAAGGATGAGAGGCGGGGGGCTCGACGATGTTTTATATTTGGTATATTATATTTTTTTGTTTAAAAATATATTACATTTTTAACATTAACACATTAAAATTATATAAAATATATTTTTTAAAACCAATTTCCCCCCCTGAAATGCACTCAAATACAATTTTAAATGCAAAATAAACAGTTTATCAAACTTATCAACTCCAAGGCTGTGTTTTGCATTTATTTTCTCCATACTTTTGCTTGAAGAAGGGAAGATTGCTAAAGAGTTCAATAATTAAACCTTTTCAAAATATAGAATCTGACTGATAAAATTAAAAAACAACAAGTTCATTTAGAATTCGCAGCGATGGGATTGATGAGCAGAAATCTTGCACAAAAAATAAAAAAATAAAATCAATTCATAATCCAACTCTAGAAAAGTCCAATTCTTGATTTTGCAATACTAAATTGTTGCCGAAACTTACAAGAAAACCCAGATGTGGAACTGTATAAACCAATGGAATCTTTGAAGTGGGAAAGTCAGCTGCCTCTTTTGTCGCAATCAGTGCTCATCAAGTTATAGATGGTTGGCTTGACTTGGTCTCTAGACCAGTTCCACTTGCCCCTTTTCCTTATCTCTCGGTGCCTTCAATTAGTATCTGCTGCAATTTATGAAACCCTTTTAGCATAAACGAGCGATATGCCCGCGCGATGCGGCGGGGTTTTTTTATTTATGTAAAAAATTAATTGTTTTTATACGTATTGTATTTTATTATTATAATATTTAATTAGTAAAATTATAATTGATAAAATCTGTATAATCAAAATGGAAAATGGTTCGTATATTTTGTGATTGCAGATAATGCAGGTAATTTTTTTTATGAGTTGCATTTTTTCTTTAGTAACATTAGATCTGACACATTATAAATAAAAATATTGTAATTATTTTTTTCGTCCTATAATTAGTTATTTTAATGTTTAATAACTGAAATTGCAATAGATAAAATATGTTAGAAATGAGTTTTTTGCTTCAGTATAATTAGTATGCTTGTCGGCGCATTGTGTTAGGGGTTTTTTTTATGTAGAAAACTAATTGATTTTTAAAATACTGTAATTAGTTATTTAAATATTTAATTAGTAACACTATAATAGATAAAATATGTAACATATAATTTTCCCCCCGCCTAAAATGAATAGTTTAATCGAAATGGAAAGTGGTTTGTATATTTTTTATTGTAGATGATGTAGGTAAATTTGACAAAAAAATTGAGTTGCATTTTTTCCCTAATAATATTAGATCTTACACATTATAAATAAAAATATTGAAATTTATTTTCAAAAAAAAATATAATTTTTTTTGCGTGCTATAATTACTTATTTGCCGGTAAAAAAGAACAGTGTAGTTGAAACGGAAAGTGCCTTATATATTTTTTAATTGTAGATAATCTAGGCAAATTTGTTTACCTTTTGTTTTATTGAGTTGTATTTTTTCTCGGGTAATATTAGATGTTAAATATTAAAAATCCAACTTTTTGTTTTTTTTTAAGAAATAAACTTTAACAAAAGAGCACAAAATTAAAATTCAAAGCCATTTTTTTTTATAAGATTTTTTTCATCATATTATTATATTAAATTTATTTAAGAATGCTAATATTAATTTTGTTAATCACAAAAAATCCGAGATCATTTTTTTTATCTTTTTATATACTTTTAGGCGATAATATGCAATAAATATTAAAACATATAATAATGACTTGTTTGCCGTTTAAAAGGAACAATGTAATCGAGACAAAAGTAACTTGTATCGTTTTTTAATTGTAGATAACCTAGGTAAATTTGTTTATTTATTGTTCTTGAGTTGTCTTTTATCTCCAGTAATATTAGATATAAAATGACTGTTGCTATTATTGCAAAAATAATTAAAATTATTAAATTATCCCGAAAAAAAACACTCATAAACATTAACAAAAGAGTAAGCAAGAAAAAGAATATATTATTATTATTATTATTAGTATTATTATTATTATTATTAGTATTATTATTATTATTATTATTATTATTATTATTATTATTATGATTATTACTATTACTATTATTATTATTATTACTATTATTATTATTATTATTATTATTATTATTATTATTATTATTATTATTATTATTATTATTATTATTATTATTATTATTATTATTATTATGATTATTACTATTATTATTATTATTACTATTATTATTATTATTATGTTAATAATGGAAAATAAAACACATATTATTATTATTATTATTATTATTATTATTATTATTATGTTAATAATGGAAAATAAAACACAAATATCAATTTATCAAGGGATGAAAATTAAAAATTAAAACTATAAGGGCCAAAATGAAAATTCAATATATTATCAATTTCAATCAAAGGATCCAATTGAAGAAATCGAAACTTATGTACTGTATTTATTGCATAATTTCAACCGAATCCGAAAATTAAAAGAAGGAGGACCGAACTGAAACATTGACATCCAATCAATTGCAATCGGAGGACCCAATCGAACTAAATCAAAACTTATGCAACCAAAATCAGGAGAAAAACAAAAATCAAAAGTCAAGGGACCGAAGTAAAAAGGTGCACAAATTGGGGGACTCTCCTGCACTTAATTGGGGAACGTGGCCGGCGGCTTAACAGGTCCCCGGCGCGTACACGGGAATTTTTAGGTTAAACGCGCCACCTAGGGAGGAAGAAGACTCCCAGGCGAACCGCTCTGTCTGTCGGAAGCTCGTCTCCCGGCCACCGTATGACCCCCCGCACGCGCCACCATAACAGGGGCGTGGGGCGTGAAACAGGTAGGCGCGTGATGCACACGCACTGACAATACTCGGGAAATAAATAAACAAATGTGGTCAATTACTGGAATGCCCCTCGACCGAAATCCTTGTTTTTGTCTTATACGGGCCCATAACCGTAATTAGCCATTTTCAATAAATAATAAAAAAAACAAAACATGCGGCGGACCGGACCGGACCGGTCCCGGTCCCGTACTGCGATGCAATGACATGCATGTCCCACGATCCTCGGCGTTTTTACACTCAGCCCGGCGCTATTTTGTCTTATTACCAGGGCTAAAAGCGTCGTTACACTGTTCATGGAAGAAGGCAGACGAACAGCCGCGACGCACGGCCGAGAAATGGCCAGTCCACAGTGCCATTGGGTCTGGTGCTACAGTGCCGACCCCGAGCTGTTTTAGCTCTTTTGTTAATTAATTGTCTTTTCAAACCCCTTTTATCATATCATTTCAAACCGACTACATATTCACTCTTCTCGTTCTTCTTCTCTTGTGAAATTGTCCTTCATTTCCTTCTACCCGCTCTTTTGGCACCGACCACGGAAAACAATGGCCGAAGTTGTGCTCTTCCATATTACGGAGGAAATAATAAACAAACTAGGTTCCTTAACTGCGCAGGAGGCTGCACTATGGTGGGGCCTCAAAGATCAATTACCGAAGCTCAATGACACCATTACCAGGATCAAGGCTGTGATTCAAGATGCTGAGGTGAAGGCACAGAATAAGAAACAGAACCATCAAATCGAAGACTGGCTCAAGAAGCTGCGGGAAGCTGTATATGATGCAGAGGATTTGCTGGAAGATTTTTCAACACATGTTCTGCGGAAACAGTTGATGTCTGGGAATGGAGTATTGAGGGAGGTACGTGTTTTCTTCTCAAGATCAAACCAATTTGTGTATGGTTTACGGATGGGTCATGGAGTTGAAGCACTCAGGGAGAGACTAAATGACATTGAAGTTGACAGTAAAAGATTCAACTTTGAGGTTCGTGATGAGGAGAGAGATTCTCTAACTATTGTCAGGGAGCAAACTACCTCTTCTGTACCTGAAGTAATAGTTGGGAGAGAAGGTGACAAAGCGGTAATTAAAAGTTTTTTGCTTGATTCCAACTACAAAGAGAATGTTTCTGCCATCTCCATAATTGGAATCGGTGGGTTGGGGAAGACCACACTAGCTCAACATGTTTTCAATGATGAGCAAGTTAATTCACAGTTTGCTGTGAAACACTGGTTCTGTGTCTCAGGTGGCTTAGATGCTAGAAAGATTCTCAAAGGGGTTGTGGGTAAAGATGATGATCAGTTAGAGAGTCTGAAAAATGAGCTTGAAAAGAAATTTGAAAAAAAGAAGTATCTTCTTGTATTAGATGATGTGTGGGGCGGTGAGGATGGTTCAGATGGTGAAAAATGGGATAGTTTGAAGGACTTGTTTCCACGCGATGCAATAGGAAGTAAGATAGTGGTAACTACACGTTCTCATGTAATTTCAAAATTCACAAGCACAGTAGCACCACATGTTTTAGAGGGTCTGTCAATAGATAAGTCATGGGAATTGTTTAGAAGGAAGGCATTTCCACAAGGCCAGGACTCGGATCATGTAGATGAAAATATAAAAAAAGAGATTGTAGAGAGGTGTTGTGGAGTTCCTTTAGTCATAAAGACGATTGCGAGGTTGATGTCTTCTAAAGATAGAGCTCAGTGGCTGTCCTTTGTCAAACAACAACTTCCATATAGGGTCAAAGATGATAACATCATACATACCCTTAAGTTAAGCTACGATCCTCTCCCATCCTATATGAAGCATTGTTTTGCATACTGTAGCTTACTCCCAAAAGGTCATGAGATAGATGTGAAATCATTACTTCAACTCTGGATTGCACAAGGGTTCATTAGCTCTTCTAGTTTGGGTGAGTGTTTAGAAACTGTTGCTCTTAGGTGTTTCGAGAGTTTATTGTGGAGGTCATTCTTCCACGAGGTGAAGAAGGATGGTTTCGGTGATATAAGAAGTTGCAAAATGCATGATTTTATGCATGATCTTGCAACCAAAGTTGCTGGTTCTCATAGCATCAAAGTGGAGCGTGGAGGGAATAGGATTTGTGAATGGACTCGACACGTGTCATTTGACAAGGAATTGGATTTGTCTTTACCTTGTGCAGAACATCTAAGAACACTTGTATTATTGCAAGGTGGCAAATTGGAGGGGGGGGCATGGGAGTCTATTTGTCGAGAATTTAGGCGTTTACGTGTGCTTGTTTTGAGTGATTGGGGAATTGAGGAAGTGCCACCTCTCATTGAAAAGCTCAAGCATCTGAAATATCTTGATCTTTCAAATAATGAGATGGAGGCGCTTCCTAATTCTGTCACCAATCTGGTAAATTTGCAAGTGCTCAAGCTCAATGGTTGTATATACCTTAAGGAACTGCCAAGAGATATTAATAAGCTGATTAATCTGAGACATCTTGATGTTGGTTGCTCTGTTGATTATGATTCATGTAGAAGCTTGGAGTATATGCCTCGTGGGATTGAAAAATTAACTAGTCTACAGACGTTGTCACATTTTGTTGTTGCAAAAAACAAGAGTCCTAAATCCAAGATGGTAGGTGGATTGGATGAGTTGAGTAGGTTAAATGAATTGAGAGGGAGTCTAGAAATAATAGTGAAGCGATATGAGAGGGATTGTTGTATATCAGAATTTGAAGGAGCTAAATTGGAAGATAAACAATATCTTCAGTCTTTGACCATATTGTGGGATATTGATATGGATTCAGACATTGATTTATATGATAAAATGTTGCAATGCCTCCAGCCAAACTCGAGTCTTCAAAAGTTGATAGTGTCGGGCTATGGGGGCATGAGGTTTCCAAGTTGGCTTTCAGATCTCTCAAATCTTGTAAGAATTATTCTAGATGGTTGTACAAGACTTGAGCATATCCCTCCCTTAGATGGAATCCCTTCTCTTAAAGAATTGTTGATTTGCTCTATGAAAAGTTTGGAGTACATAGATAGTGAGGGGGGTGGAGGAAAAGAAGTGTCAAAGTTTTTCCCATCTTTAAAGAAACTTGTGATCCTGTGTTGTCCCAGCCTGAAGGGATGGTGGAAGAAGAGTAGAGGTGAGATGAAAGATGATAACGATGAGTCAACAGTAGAAGAAGAGTTGATAATGCTCTCTTTTCCACGTCTTTCTTCCTTGACCATTGAATCTTGTTCAAATCTGACTTCAATGCCGTTGTTTCCAACACTCGATGAAGGTCTTCGGTTACAGAGCTTTAGTTCAATGCCATTACAGCAGACAATGAAGATGAAACCACCAATCTATTCTTTTTCTTCTTCTTCATTTATCCGCCCTCTCTCCAACTTGAAGGAACTAGATTTGGGGTTCAATGATGATATGGAATCTCTTCCAGAAGTAGGGCTGCAAAATCTCTCTTCTCTTCAACAACTAGATATCATGGATTGTCGAAGATTGAAGTCTCTGCCACTGCATGGTCAGGGGATGCCTTCTCTTGAAAAGCTACTCATAGATGGATGTCCAAGATTGGAGTCGCTATCTGAATCTAAATCTCAAGGGATGATACCCTACCTTCCCTCCTTGCATGAATTAACAATCGGAGACTACAGTGAAGAGCCGAGTAGAGGATGGGGAAAGGAGAGTGAGGAGGTGTGGCCTAACATCAAACACATTCCAAATATTAAAATCAATGGCCACTACATTCAAAAGGAGGGTCGGTACATGAAGGGTATTTGAAGAGAGTATTTGAGCATTCTATATGAAAATAAAGGTATTTATTTATTTAACCTCTTCCTTCCTTGATTTATTTTCTGTTACAATCACTTCAAACTCTCTCTATTTATTTTATTATCCACATATCTCATCTTCATTTTATTTTTATTTTTAAATCGGTATCTGAATCTAAATCTCAAGGGATGATACCAAGAACTAAGAATTGAGGACTCCAGTGAAGAGCTGAGCAGAGGACGGGGAAAGGAGATTGAGTTCCAAATATTGCAATTTATGACTACTACATTCAAAAGGAGGGTCAGTACGTGGAGGGTGAAGGATTGAGATCGGAAAGTATTATTGAGTATTCTCACTTCCTTATATGAATCTAAAGGTATTTATTTATTTAACCTCTTTCTTCTTTCCTTCCTTGATTTATTTTCTGTTATTTTATTATCCACAAATCTCATCTTCAGGAGATATGGCTGCAAAATATCTCTTCTCTTCAACTGCTATCAACTTGGGAATGTCCAAGATTGAAGTCTCTGCCACTGCCTCATCAGGGGATGCATTCTCTTCAGAAAGTAGAAATCAGGAACTGCGGAGATTTAAAGTTTCTACCTCAAGGGGTATCTCACCTTCCATTTTTGCAAAAACTAGAAATCAATGGCTGCAGTGGATAGTTGAGAAGAAGAAGAAGAAGACGAAGTGTGAGTTTTGTAAAGGAGAAGGAAATATTTAACGATTAGAGCTTGTTCACTGTATATGAAGGTATTTAACCTCTTCCTTAATTTAATTTCTTCTATTCCAAAGTTTAGGTATATTGATCTTAGATGAGTTGGTTAAGTATGTGCTCCGGATAAAACATCTTCAAATTTATTCAAGACAGATAAAGCATAATCTATGCGTTTAACATTCTAATTTTCTTTCCCAGTTCTCCGAGCAATTTATGGTGTTGATGGATTGATGGACACTGCAAGGAAATGACCCTCGACTGTCTGCAACAGTCTTCCAGCAAGCTTGCGAATTTTAATTATTTTTTAAGGTTTTTCAATCACCCCATGTATTTTCCATCTCTCTAGAATGAGTTTGATCTGATAATATGCAATCATGTTTCGTTTACAATCATGATGTAGCCAGGCTTATAGACACAAACACGAACAGTTATGAGTATTTTTGGTGATAATTTGACATTTCTAGATGTGGAGCTGAACTAGACCGGTAGGGAATTGGGATGCAGAGTTTAGATTTGCTAAAAGATCCATGCAGACGGGATGTTTTGAGTCCCTGATTATGAGAATGACCTGGTGCGGCTATATT
Organism: Salix suchowensis; assembly: GCA_029030765.1. Lineage (NCBI taxonomy): Eukaryota > Viridiplantae > Streptophyta > Magnoliopsida > Malpighiales > Salicaceae > Salix > Salix suchowensis. The sequence continues at coordinate 558,844 of CM054985.1, forward strand.
TACTTTGTTTGTCAGGAAAGGAGTAGTAGAGTTCATCATGCTAAAGCTCTCAGCATGCTGAAAGTGCATGCTGAGAGACTTGAGTGAGTTGTTACCAATTTGTTGAGTAAAATCATGTTTAGTGAGTTTGAAGATGTTTTCAGGAGTCTCCTCGTTGAATTACCTCTGCAGTAGGAGGAGCACCTACTTAGTGCCTTTGTATAATGGAACTTGAAGCAGATAAGCCGAGCTTCGATATTCTGGTGATGAAAAGTCAAATTTCATGATCAGCTGTGTGGATAGTTACTGGTGTAATTAATCTCAAATTCTTGTCAGCTCGTCTGAAACCGAATTTCTTGCTCGTTTGGTTTCTGTTGAGACTAATGCAGTGTATACATCACATTCATCTTCAAGTTATCCAATTCATTCCCAGTAAAATATGAAAGAGAAAGAAAAACGATGAGATTACACAATGACTGCGAGGTTATTAAACCCGGTTTGACCCAAGAACTAGCCTCTGACAAGATTTTTTTAAAACCCGAGTTGGATTTAAACCGGTTAAAATTGAAAGAACGTGAACGGGTCAATCTGATCATTATATATCAGAGTTAAAAACTTAAACAATTAGATAGTTATATTGACGGCAATAACTATGTTAAACAAACAAAAGAGATAACTGGAGCTGAAATAATATCATACAAAGTAATTGCATGCGCCAGAATTTTGTTTATCATACTGGAGGATGCATAAGAAGCTTGTATCAGTGGAAGATATGCTCAAATTTTGTCTGTGAAAACTGTGGCATGTGAAAACTGTCCTGATGGAAGAAAATACCTGCACTACGCTGAAATACGAAACACCTAGTTTGACCATGCATCCAAAGCTCTAAAGACACAGAAAGTTCCATTTCGAAACCATGGAATCCAAAGTTCTGCAAAGTTAACATAGTAGCAACTGGTTGATCAGAAAAGAGAACAAACGCAGCTGCAGCAGCAAATGTAATCTTCAAAGTTTCAAATTATTAAAGTCACAGTACAAACCTAAACCGGTTCCAGCAGAAGTAAGCTCCTCCTTTTATGCTCCTTTCCACGCCACAGACTAGCCTTCAGCCAACAGACTAGGCTTTTCCAAAATCTGCATATCTACTCAATAACTCCGCGGTTGAAACTGTGGCTGTGATGGTTATTTTTTATATTTTTTTTCATTCAAATTATAGTTTGAAATTCTATATATCATGTAAAAAAACAAATTTAAATGATATCACATACAATATTACTGAAACAGAACCCCCCAATTAGTCGGTTCCTTCCCAGTAACTTATTAATACATAAAGAGAAGATAGATACATGATAGCAGAGTGAAAAATTAACTCCACCTTGATTAAGCTTTAAAAATAAACCATGTATTTATGAACATTTGAAGGTCATTCATGAAAACAAGATAAAACAAATTGTCCCTTGAGCTCTTTGGTACTAGGTCTGGGTCAACTCAGATTGTTAACCAAGATAACTAGGTTTCATTTCAAAAAAAATTTAACGCGGATCTGTTCAGACTTGAAATCAACTTGCCAAACCAGTCCAGGTTTTAAAGCATAACAGTTGTTTTTTTCGACATAGTAATGAAACTGTCTCTTAGAATTGGCACCACCATTCACATTTTAGCTGATTTTTATCCTGCCAAGAACTTGTGAAACTCTCCATTAACTTCAACCACACTGAATCCAGCAGTTTTAACAATACCTGCGTCATTCATCATCTCTCTCCATTTGTTTGCTTCTTCCCATTGACCACATGATGCGTACAAGTTAGAGAACATCATGAGCTCTCCATCACGAAGGCAATTACCCCTAGAAGAAGCAAGTTTTACAACTCTCTCACCAACGTCAAGATCCTGATGAACTATACAGGCACTAAGCAAAGCTCCCAAGATGGTTTCCCCTGGCTTGAATGGCATGGCTTTGATTAGTTGTAACGCCCAATCAAGATGCCTTGCTCTACTAAGAAGATCAACCATGCATCCGTAATGCTCTATTTTGGGAGATATTCCAAATTCATCTTGCATGCTATTAAACAAGTGGCTACCTTCTTGCACTAAACCTGAATGGCTACAAGCACTAAGCAAGCCAATGAAGGTAATATCGTCAGGCCTCGTATGGTTATTTCTCATCTTGTCGAATAGATTGAGAGCAGCATAGCCATGACCGTGAAGTGCAAGCCCAGAAATCAATGCATTCCAACAGTAAATATCCTTAACTTGCGACTTGTAGAACACCTGTAAACCTTGCTGTATGCTTCCACATTCGGCATACATATCGATCAGAGCTGTTGTTACATGGGGACCTGATGCAAGTCCATTATCAATGGCATATATGTGTACTTCGGTTCCTTTTTTCAGCGATCCCGAATGGGCACATGCAGATAAAACACCAGTCACTGTAAGATAATCAGGCAAGCAATTTGTATTCTTCATTTCATCAAACAAATCAAGAACCTCGCCATAAAGTTGATTTTGTAAAAACCCTTTTACCATTGTATTCCATGTGATGATGCTCTTCGCTGGCATTTCCCTAAACAAATCACAAGCTCTTTCCATATCTTCACCCTGGATATATGCTAATATCATTGAGTTCCAAGAGACAATATCTTTCTCTGCCATGTTATCGAAGATACTTCTCGCAGACAGTGTCTTTCCAGTGCTTGAGTAACCAGAGATCATGATATTGAAAGATGAGAGGTCCTTTGAAGGCATGGAGTTGAACACTTTGAGAGCATCATCCATCTTTCCAGTAGAAGCGTATGCATCTAAAATGGAATTCCAAGCAACCACATCTTTGACAGGCATCTTCTCGAACACTTTACAAGCATCAGCAACGCAACGATGAGACCTGTACATGTTCAGCAGAGCAGTTTGGACAAAAACATGGCTGGAGAGACCTGCTTTTATTGTCTGGCCATGGAGGGCTAGCCCGATACGAGGACTAGACCAACTCCCGGCTGCTTTTAGTAAAATAGGGAAAGTGAAGTTATCAGCACGAAAGCCAATTTCTTGCACATTCACATAGGTTACCATAGCTTGAACTGCATCACCATTGAGCATGTATTTCTTGATAATCTCATTCCATTTTCGCATTTCAGGGGAGGGCAAGACGCAGTTGCAGGACAAGCCTGCCATTTTTTTAATTGACAAAACAATCTACCGCGGTTCCTACGATTGCTTCTCCAGTCTCCCATAACCTGTTCACTGCTCCTTTCTCTCACTTCTTTCAATCTAACTGATGGATTTTGCTAGAAGAAAAGCCAGACAGGCAACTTGTGTGGCAGAAAATTGTGGACCAAAAGATTCTAAAGGGATAAGGTGAACACTGATTTAAGCTAAAAGACAGGGGGGTGGGAGGTAATTATGAAGAAAATTGGTGGGCTCTTCTCCAGTGCAAGGGAAATAGCTTCTTTAGCAACCTCAGGATGAAAAGCTGGATCTTTCAGTTTTAATTGTTTACAAAATTTCAGCAAATCTCATATTGAAAAGGGAGATTACAAAACATCCAGGGGTTGTCAATTTTAAACCTAAACTGCAACTTTATAAACCTCTGATTTTATCCCATTGTCTTCTCCGTTAAACTAACTGCATTACTTCATTATTCTGAGCTACGTTTTACAATATAAATAGTTGTGGGTCTTAAAATGATGGTTTAACTTTTGCAATATCCCCCGAATTTTTAAATATTTTCAATTACCACTATAATGGTGAAGTATCCTAACAGAGATAGAACAAACCTAAAAAGAAGTTTTTGTGTTTACCCTATTCAAAATATTACCATCCTTGTAGTATTCTGAAATTTTTAAAAAGGAAAATACATATATACCCTTAGTGGCTTAGAATTAGGTTAGGGGTGTTGTAGTAATTGTACAAGCTAGTAAATATAAATAGAAAAGAAAAGAAAAGAAAAAGAAAAAAATAAGAAAGAAGTAATCTGAAAATTTGAGAGAGAGAATCGGGAAGAGAGAAAGAAAGAAGAAGAAGAAGAAGAAGAAGAAGAAGAAGAAGAGAAGAAGGAAAGAGAAGAGGAAGAGAAATGAAGAAGGAGAAATAAGTTATTAAGGTAATGTGTGTGTTTGATTATGTATAAATATGATTATTAGTTATGATTTTTGCTTGTATGGGTTGTTAGGGTTTGAGAATTTTATTTGGGTTTGATTGATGAATTAGGAGAGATGTTAAGGGTTGAATGTGTTGGGTAATAGTTTAATTAGTTTGATTGTAGATGATTTTGAAGTTTTGAGATGTTTGGTTTAAGAAAATATTGAGAAAAATGGTAAATAATGTTGATAAATTTCGAAAATCCCTTGCTGGAATTCTGGGCAGAGGTTGAAGATGACAAAAATTCGTTTTGGTCCTTTTGGTGAAAATTTCATTTTAGTCCCTGAACTTTGGAAAAATTACAGTTTGGTCCCTGGAGTGAAATTGAAGATTCTGGACAGAATTGAGGATGAATTATGGATAATATTTTAGGATAGCTATGAATTTATGAAGTGTTCAATTTAGTCCTTCAATTTGATAAAATTACAATTTGACCCTAAAAATATAAGAAAATTACAGAATGGTCCTTAGATGAAATATTAGTATTTCAGATTGGTTTGATGGATAATTGAAGCTCATTTGATGGATTAATATCAATCTTACAAATTGTGTATTTTGGAATTAGATTTTGAAAGAAACCTTTGTTTTAGGTTTTAGCGAAAAATGGATAGTTGATTCAAAAAATACATAGGATTATGATTTGAACTCTTAGATATGTTATTAAAGGTATTTACTTCTTTTGAGTCATTTTTGAGTATATCTTCTTTTATATATTCAGATAATCCTGATATTCAACCTACGGGACGTCAGTAAGATTTCGTCAGCATTCTACTTCTGAACGTTGTCTGCTTTTGAGTCCGGTGAGTGGATAATATTTAATATGCATGAGAATTAGTATAAATATTTGAAATTGCTAGTATGAATTGGATTATGCTTTTTGGATAATATATATCTTGATTATATTCTTGATACGATAAAGCATAATCATTTGTTGAATATCCGTTCTTGATATGAGCCTATATCTGTTTGTGAATTGATAGCTCCTCATTTGATTGATATCATGAGTTGAGCCTTGAGATATGAATATGTTTGTTTGAATATCAGATATGCCTATGGTATGCCAGTCAGAATACCCATGCTAACAGGGTAGTGTTAGCCTTTGTGCACATCGTATCTGAAACCCTAGTTGGTCGGGGGAGTCACCAACCTGTGCGGACTGATCATCCCACAGTACGGAGCCTCATGCTCATTGCATTCTGATTTTCTGACGAGCTTTACCTATACATTCTTGTTATGACCTATTTGAGAAATTTGTTGTAAGAACCTTGAGCCGATTTGATATTATACTTCTCATTGCTATATTATCTCGTATGTGTATATTGGATATTATCTACTCACTGAGTTGTTGAACTCACTCCCTCATTATTCATCATTTTCAGGGTCATAGCTTGCTAGCAGGTCATTTTTGTCCTACTCTTGGAACCTGCTATTTTGGGTGTACTCGATACTTTTGTTCGTATGTCTAGTTAGTGCTCCACAATTATAAATGTATGTAATCAACTCTTGTATAAAGACAATCGAATTATGTTATAAAGTTCACTTTGATATTTCCGCTGCGTTGTACTCTGAAAGTTGAATGATAAGTTTGTGTGTAAGTTTGGGTTCGCATAGGTGTGGAACCTTGGAGGGGAACCATGCCTATGTGCCGGTCACAGATCCGGGAATCGGGTCGTGACAAAGATGGTATCAGAGCTAAAAATAAAATGAATAAAAGTAAAAGAGTGTGTGACAAAACTTGGTATTAGAGCTTAAAAATAAAAGTAAAAAGAATGGTAGTAGTGACAAGACTTAGTATCAAAGCTTTCAATTCATGAAATAATAGTAAAGTTAGGATTCGTATTGTGGAGCATTAGGATCCGTTTTGTCTTGTCTGTTATCCTTGAAATTCTGAATTCTCATCAAGCATATCTTCCTGATTCCCTGTGTCTTCTATAGGTATGCTTTCCGATAATTATATGATAACTATTGTGCTATTGTTTTGACATGACAAAAATCTTCGTCCTTATATGATATGTCGAGGAATAGACATATAGCTAATACTATTGGAGTACTTGACGATCAGAAAGATGATCGTATTGTGTAGTTAAGAAATGCAAGATATATTCCTTATAGGAGGGGTGATGTATTCGCACTTGAATATATTCTTTTTGTTTGCACTTTTGAATCAAAAGTTTTGTTTGATACGGGTGCAACCCTTTTGTTTATGTTCCTATATATTGCCATGAGGTTAGATAGACAACTAACTCTGTTAGGATTTCTCATTTCTGTTTATATCTCCGTGGATGAAGAATTAATATTAGTGAAGTATGTGTATCAAAATTTTGAGATAGAAATTGGAGATAAGATCCTTATGAGAGACTTGAATGTTTTAGATATGATTGATTTTGATGTGATTTTGGGAATTAATATTAGTGAAGAATGTGTATCAAAATTATGAGATAGAAATTGGAGATAAAATCCTTATGGGAGACTTGAATGTTTTAGATATGATTGATTTTGATGTGATTTTGAGAATGGATTGGTTGTCAAAGCATAGGGCTTTAAAAATTTGTCAGGGTAAGAAAGTAGTGTTTGATTTAGATGGAGAAATGAGGTTAGTTTTTTCAAGGAGATAAGATTGTGTGTTCATTAATTATATTGTTGTCTATCTTGAGGAGAATACACGAAAAGAGGTACAATGTTACCTAGCACACATAGTGGATGTAGATAAGGAAATTTCCCCAATTGGACCAAGTTCCTATAGCTAAGGAGTTCATTGATGTATTTCCTGATGAGTTACCTGGATTGCCTCCGTATAGGGAGATTGATTTTTCTATTGATTTGGTTATGGGTACCGAACCAATATCAATGGCACCATATAGAATGGCACCAGCAGAATTGAGAGAGCTAAAAGAACAATTGCAGGATTTATTAGATAAAAAGTTCATTCGGCCAAGTGTGTCTCCTTGGGGAGCCCCAGTATTGTTTGTGAAGAAGAAAGATGGGTCATTGAGGTTATGTATAGATTATAGACAACTAAATCGAGTGACAATTCGAAATAGATACCCACTCCCTTGAATAGATGATTTGTTTGATCAGTTGCAGGGAGCTCAATTCTTTTCTAAGATCGATCTTGATCTGGGTATCATCAGTTGAGGATAAGGAAGGAAGACATTCTAAAAACCACCTTTAGAACTCGGTATGGTCACTATGAGCTCTTGGTGATGTCTTTTGGATTAACGAATGCGCCAGCAACTTTTATGGACTTGATGAACAGTGTGTTTAAACAGTTTATTGATCAATTTGTGATAGTTTTTATTGATGATATTTTGGTTTATTCAAAGTCTACAATTCAGATATTGAAGGATATGTTGAGAGCCTGTGTTATGGATTTTAGGGTTGGTTGGAGTAAGTTCCTATCATTAGTGGAATTGCTTACAACAACAGTTATCAGGCTAGCATAGAGATGGCACCTTATGAGGCTTTGTACGGACGAAAATATAGATCACCAGTTGTTGGTTTGAGGTTGGTGAGAAAAGGCTAATGGGACTTGATTTGATTCAAATTACCTCAGAGAAGATAGAGGTGATCAGAAAGAAGCTTTAGACAGCTTAAAGTAGGCAGAAAAGTTACGCGGATAAAAGAAGGCGTGACTTAGAGTTTTCAGTGGGTGATTGTGTGTTCATAAAGGTCTCACCGACCAAAGGAGTATTCAGGTTTGGAAAGAAAGGCAAGTTAAGTCCTCGATTTATTGGACCGTATGAGGTTTTGGACAGAATTGGAGCAGTTGCTTATAGGTTGGCCTTACCGCCAAATTTGTCGACTATACATCTAGTTTATGTTTCTATGCCATGGAAGTATATGTCGGATCCATCTCATGTGTTACAAGTGCATCCAGTTGAGTTAAGAGATGATGTGACTTATGAGGTGCAACCAGAAACTATAGTGGACCGATAAGTGAGAAAACTTAGGTCGAAGGATATAGCTTCGGTGAAGGTGAAGTGGAAAGGTCATTCAATTAAAGAAGAGACATGGGAACTTGAGTATAAGATGCGTGAGGAATATCCTCATCTGTTTGATAATCTCGGTACGTATTCAAATATTTATTTAGTTTCGAGGACGAAACTTTTATAAGGTGGGGAGATTGTAGTATTCTGAAATTTTTAAAAAGGAAAATACATGTATGCCCTTAGTGGCTTAGAATTAGGTTAGGGGTGTTGTAGTAATTGTACAAGCTAGTAAATATAAATAGAAAAGAAAAGAAAAGAAAAAGAAAAAAATAAGAAAGAAGTAATCTGAAAATTTGAGAGAGAGAATCGGGAAGAGAGAAAGAAAGAAGAAGAAGAAGAAGAAGAAGAAGAAGAAGAAGAAGAAGAGAAGAAGGAAAGAGAAGAGGAAGAGAAATGAAGAAGGAGAAATAAGTTATTAAGGTAATGTGTGTGTTTGATTATGTATAAATATGATTATTAGTTATGATTTTTGCTTGTATGGGTTGTTAGGGTTTGAGAATTTTATTTGGGTTTGATTGATGAATTAGGAGAGATGTTAAGGGTTGAATGTGTTGGGTAATAGTTTAATTAGTTTGATTGTAGATGATTTTGAAGTTTTGAGATGTTTGGTTTAAGAAAATATTGAGAAAAAATGGTAAATAATGTTGATAAATTTCGAAAATCCCTTGCTGGAATTCTGGGCAGAGGTTGAAGATGACAAAAATTCGTTTTGGTCCTTTTGGTGAAAATTTCATTTTAGTCCCTGAACTTTGGAAAAATTACAGTTTGGTCCCTGGAGTGAAATTGAAGATTCTGGACAGAATTGAGGATGAATTATGGACAATATTTTAGGATAGCTATGAATTTATGAAGTGTTCAATTTAGTCCTTCAATTTGATAAAATTACAATTTGACCCTAAAAATATAAGAAAATTACAGAATGGTCCTTAGATGAAATATTAGTATTTCAGATTGGTTTGATGGATAATTGAAGCTCATTTGATGGATTAATATCAATCTTACAAATTGTGTATTTTGGAATTAGATTTTGAAAGAAACCTTTGTTATAGGTTTTTGCGAAGAAATGGATAGTTTGATTCAAAAATACATAGGATTATGATTTGAACTCTTAGATATGTTATTAAAGGTATTTACTTCTTTTGAGTCATTTTTGAGTATATCTTCTTTTATATATTCAGATAATCCTGATATTCAACCTACGGGACGTCAGTAAGATTTCGTCAGCATTCTACTTCTGAACCTTGTCTACTTTTGAGTCCGGTGAGTGGATAATATTTAATATGCATGAGAATTAGTATAAATATTTGAAATTGCTAGTATGAATTGGATTATGCTTTTTGGATAATATATATCTTGATTATATTCTTGATACGATAAAGCATAATCATTTGTTGAATATCCGTTCTTGATATGAGCCTATATCTGTTTGTGAATTGATAGCTCCTCATTTGATTGATATCATGAGTTGAGCCTTGAGATATGAATATGTTTGTTTGAATATCAGATATGCCTATGGTATGCCAGTCAGAATACCCATGCTAACAGGGTAGTGTTAGCCTTTGTGCACATCGTATCCCGAAACCCTAGTTGGTCGGGGAGTCACCAACTCGTGCGGGACTGATCATCCCACAGTACGGAGCCTCATGCTCATTGCATTCTGATTTTCTGACGAGCTTTACCTATACATTCTTGTTATGACCTATTTGAGAAATTTGTTGTAAGAACCTTGAGCCGATTTGATATTATACTTCTCATTGCTATATTATCTCGTATGTGTATATTGGATATTATCTACTCACTGAGTTGTTGAACTCACTCCCTCATTATTCATCATTTTCAGGGTCATAGCTTGCTAGCAGGTCATTTTTGTCCTACTCTTGGAACCTGCTATTTTGGGTGTACTCGATACTTTTGTTCGTATGTCTAGTTAGTGCTCCACAATTATAAATGTATGTAATCAACTCTTGTATAAAGACAATCGAATTATGTTATAAAGTTCACTTTGATATTTCCGCTGCGTTGTACTCTGAAAGTTGAATGATAAGTTTGTGTGTAAGTTTGGGTTCGCATAGGTGTGGAACCTTGGAGGGGAACCATGCCTATGTGCCGGTCACGGATCCGGGAATCGGGTCGTGACAATCCTCTACATGAGCGAATATGCTGAAAAATCACAACCCCCCTGCCCTCACCCCAAAACAACAAGGCAAAGAAAAGTAGGGGGCGCATGGAAAATAAACCTCTTCACGCCTAGGAACCCCAGCTGTTGGCCCGGAGATCAAGAACATCACGAACCATGAACCTAAACCGTGGTGCAAGTTGTGGATTTGTTGTCAGCTCCTTTATTCTGCTGAAATATACATCAATAAACTTGATGAGCTCGTGGATTTTTATCTAGTTGCTTGCCTATGGTGTTGAAAAATTGACATATTGCCTCCACATTCTCTTCAGCTGGGCACGTCTTGTTGTCATCCCCCAATAGTTCCTGCATTGCACAAGATACACACACCTAGCAATCTAATCATGGCAAAAAAAAAAAAAGAGTGAGGATAAAATCTGATTCCAAGAATGACCTGAACAATATGATGGACAATCTTTTCAGGCACCATCTTCTGCTTCGAAAGTTCCCTGATAAGACGCATGTTCCCCAGAGTTCGCAGCCTAACCATTCGTTCCCTATCCCTGCGTTCCTTTCTTGTCCAGGAGCAGTCAATTTGCTAATTTTTACTTATATTTGAAATTTAAATTGTACAATTTTCTATTGTTTCCTTTCCCTTCCTTAGGAGGGTAGGACTTAGTAGAAGTGCTACCCTAGTACCTTCGATTATATAGAAACCAACCAGAACCAGCTCAGGTAAGCATAATATAAAAAGAAACTTGAAGATTGACATCTCTGGATTCCAATCATGCACAAATCGATGATAGCTGCCACAAGAGAAGATAATATAATAATAGATTATTATACAGATCAAGGGGGAAAGGCAACAATATTCAATCTCTTTATTTAAGCTTGTTTTTCGGCTAGCCTAAAAGCAATAAGATTTATCATCACAATTGCCACTGTTCTTCAGATAGGATCGTATTTTAAATAGTTGTCACCACAATGACTTGGAACCTGAACTGGGTTTCACATCGAAAACATCCTCTATATAGATTAGGGCTTCTGAATTTGATTTCTCGTCATGCACTTTGGTGCTCGAGTTCCTCGTATCAGAAACAGATTTGTTACGTCTTATGATATTTGAATTTTATGCTGTTTTACTGGCTTCTAATGACATTTCTTGACACTTTATAGACTGCATACATTCCCTCAGAAGAACCCCAGATTGCAGGTATTGATCTTACGGCCGATAACTCTTGTGCCTCAAATGACATGTATATATTTGATGGCAGATAAGTGTCTTGTTCTGCTGTTGGTTGTGTTTATTTTCCCAGGTTGAAGCTCAAAGCTGTTTTCTTTTTTCCGTAAGCAAAAAAGGACATACATAAGAATAATATAAATCATGATTAGATAAGAAAAAACTTTGATATTCATGATTAGATAAGAAAAAACTCGGTTCCAAAATCAAACAAGGTTGATATATATTAGAGAATGATATATGATATTAGAATTAAATTTGAATTTTATTTAAATTAATAAAATTAAACATTAAGAACCAGGAATATTAGATTCATACAAACTTCAAGTCTAAATGATCGGTGCACTAAAAATGATATAATTTGAGTTGAGATAATTATTTAAGGATATAAATTATAATAATAATTAATTACAAAAACCACCATTTGAATTTCATATCATTGAAAAAATTACAATTCAAGTTTTCCCCTGCATCCCAACAAATGGAAACATGAAATTAACATCATCATTTTCTCACAGCAAAAATTTATTAATTTATTGGCATTCTATTCAGTAATCCCTTCCAAAACTATTCCCCCTGTAGTACCTCAGCTGCAAAGAAACCTGCCTTTCCATTAACAGTTGCTGTCGAAATTTTTTAATAAAAATCTCAGCCTTCTTATCAATATCTTCATCTGACGAGCCATAACTTGTAGCCCTTTCAAATGTTCGAACTGGCTTGCACTTTTGATGATCTGATTCGACATCTTCAATTGCCCCATGTAAGCCAGTTCTATCATTAAAGCTCAGCCTTCTTGTCCTTCTGGAGGAAGAAGAAGACGCAATAAGAATTGAAGCCAATCGCCACTTTCTGAAATTGAAGCTAAGTAGAAAGTTTAGTTTCTTGACTGCCCTCTTCAAAGGGCCAAAAGCTGACCACTTCTGCTTCCCCATTTTGAGTTCTGATTTCTTTTGTTGCAGGGAACTAATGAGTGAGGCAATTTATTGGAGGGTTAGGACAAGAAGAAGATTGTGTCGTAAGATACTCGGTTATTACAAGGAAGCGTGTCTGTCAGTAATGATTATGACTTTTGTTTGGTGATTCCAACGTGAGGAATTTCACAGATGCACTATTTGCCTCGTTTGACCTATAGATTTCTGAGAGTTTATATCTTTTCTTATTGGACTGTCATTTCGGGATGTGACAACGCTGTTAAGATTGTATTCATCTGAGAGCATACCTGTCACTTAATTATATAATTGTTTCTATATATTTTTTTTATCACCTGTTATCTTATTCTTGCTAACTAAGTTTGACCCGGTAAATTAAGCTGGTGTTTTTGGCCAACTAGTTTTTTTTTAGATCTGGTTTGTTATTTGAAATTTTTAATTTTTTTTAATTATAATTTTTTTAACAAAATTATTTTAAATCCTTTTAAATATTAAATATATATATATATATATATATATATATATATATATATATATATATATATATATATCCATTTTCCAAAACAATTCCCGGAAGACATGAAAAAAACCCATCAGCCAATACAAGAGAAGGAGGGTGAAAAGGAACATGCTTGTTACAACTATCTTCATATATTTTTTTAGCTTATTTTGTTAAGCATAAATAATATTTTGTTTTTGTTTTTTCAGTAAAAAGAAATCGTGATATCCGTCACAGATATTTATAATATTAACATCTTTTCTTTATTAAAAAAATAACTTGTAAGGTAGTACTTATTAAATAAATAAATTGATAGTAGTGTTCATGACGGGTATATAATGATGGTGTTGGTAGTGGCTAATGCGAGGACAATGTGGTGGCGGTGGCGGCGGCGGCGGCGGCAGAAGAATTGAGAAAGGCTGAATTATACCCTCCAATAATTAGAAATCCGAGACTTCTTTAATCAAAGAAAATGAGAAGACTTCTTTATTAGAATAATGCACAGGAATTCAGTCGAGTAACAAATACAATTATGTATCAAAATTCCTACACCATCTTCTACCAAGAGTTCTTTCTTGCTTCAATGGCCGTGGCACAGGCACAACAAGTTTTAACAATTGTTCAGCTGTAAAAACTCCAACAGTTTTAGAGCCTGAGCTGTTTAAATTACTATATTTTACAACAACAACCATTCTATACATCTTTTGTAAAATTAGATCAACCACATGGCCGAAAGACGTCGTGGTTGTAACGCAAGGAGGAGGGCTTCTCATCATTGTCATTAGGGGGGCATTCAACTGCAAAATATTTAAAACATCATCCAGTCATACATCGAAAGAAGTATCAAGTGAGATTTGATGATGGTGAAATTTAACTCGGTGAGTCAACAAAGTTATAATCAGGGAGTCACTGAGCAGGAACAACGGGAAAGTACCTCGGTGCAGTCTTCCCGGTGCAAAAGTCCCACACAGCTGCCCCAGTCATCAACAATAGGCACAACTTGATCGCTAAAGAAGCGCATAACCACTTGCTTCAAGTGGAGGGTGCCGAGTAAAGGCTTAGCTGCTTTTAGTGGCATCATGATGCTCTCGATTGGTTCACTTGGTGATACCTGAAAACAGAGACATTTGTACTCAAGATTGTCAGAGAGGTTCACGTTGTGGTCTGTAGGCTGTAGATTGTCAAACATGACCTCAAGTTATCGCAGGTGGGAAACTCTCAGTGGCATACTGGAATTTATCATCCATAAACAAGTTTATTAAAGAGTCCAGCAAGGACCCAACATTTGCTAACTAAGGGCATTTAATTGGGTCACATTGTTGGCAAGAGCCATTCATGTAAAAGAAGCACTCGTGGTAGATCCAATCTCAACATGTATCCATCTTGTTTCATTATCAGCCAACAGGAGATCCATTTTATGCTTCAAGAACATGGAATGCTGATAAATAAACTCACGTACCTGAGGAAGCAGATAAGGACTGACTATGGAATTGGTGAATCCCAGCAAGGCCTCTATGCGCATAGCAACCTACATTCCAAAGGTAAATTGAGGGTTGGGAACAACTTTAGTAAGAAATAACAGCCATGACTTAAGAAGTTACATGTAAAATTGCATAATTTCAAAATTCAAAAGTCTAGGCTAAGTAAGTTAAGGAAATTTAGGTTCAATCAAGAAATGTCTGAAAGATGTTCTTAACACTGGTTCCCATAAAGTGAGTGTATCCACCAAACACTTGTAATGCTCTGAGCCAATTGACAAGAAGTAAGAAATAACATTTCAGCTGATTCCAACATTGCATAATACAGAGCATCCAGTTATCATTTTATTTGACATGAAAATTAAATCAGGGGCACATAGTCACTCTTCATTTCATTTAGTCATGAAAAGTAAATTGCAATTACATACCATGCCCCCTCGACTTGTCCATGGTATCCGTTTCCATTTTAGTACAGCATTTGTGAGATTTTCCAGAGCCACATAAACCTGACAAAAGGATAACTCACAAACATTGTAATGTTCAGTAATTTCCCAATCACATCAGCTAATCACAGAGTTAAAAAAAGAGTAGTACTATTTGGAAACAAACAAGAGTAGCTTCATCATTTAAAGAAAATAAAAACACAATGCAAAGACAATAGTGTTAAGGAACCATCTCACCTAAAAGCTTAAGCTTGTAGGTGAGGCCCCAGAATATGATTTATATTATTCTCTAACACCCCCCCTCAAGTGAAAGCCCTTTGGGCTTGAAACTTGCACACAGGCCCACTCTACCTTGTGCTTGATTTTTATCAAATAGAATGGGGGTGGTGAGATTCGAACTCGTGACCGCTGGGTCAACAAGGCTCTGATACCATGTTAAGGAACCATCTCACCTAAAAGCTTAAGCTTGTAGGTGAGGCCCCAGAATATGATTTATATTATTCTCTAACAAATAGCACAGTTGTTTGGAGTACCTGGCCATCATTTAAAGCCGCCTCCATGAGAAGATGATCCGCTTCTTCTTGAAGAGCAAGAGAGATGGCTCCAGATGAATCTGGCCACAATCGCCTGTGCAGATTTTTTACCATATTGTATTCTCCTTGAATGGCACAAACACGCATAAGGGAAAGATAGAGGTGAGGCTTTGGTCGAAGCTTTGGGTTCCCACCAGCATGTTTTATTGTTTCTCCAAATACACAGAGAGCATCTATATGTATCACAGCAAATATCTCGTGAGTGCTTATAAGACTTCTGCTCTGTTTATATACCAACAATAATTGAGAACCATTAACACCCCTAAATTTGCATTGATTATAATTCGTGATTTCTTTAGAGTGATGCAAAATTAGAGAAAACTAGGGGACATAAGTCAAAGAACTAAAGAAAAGAAGGTTCAAAATGCAATTACTGACTTAACTAGGTGAAGTAGGATAAGTTTTGCATGATTAAGTAAGTGAAGGAGTACAAGTTTTGGCATGCCATGCTTATGACGTGTCAAAAAGAAGGTTGTTACGGTCCCAGGTCTGTGATCGAGTTACAGGGCGATTCACTGCAAAGTCTACTGGAAAAGAGTGGTGCTTCCCAGACCTTCTGCCTTTGTGACCTATTTTGGGATTTGTGGGAAAAGATATGTAAGGGCTCGTTATGAGAGAACCCAACGATCTCAATGTGTAAGGGCTCGTTATGAGAGAACCCAGCGATCTCAATGTAATTGAAACATAAAATTCTTCTTTGATTAATGTAAAGATCTTGCGTACAATTTATACAAATTGTTTGATAACCAACTCCTTCAAAGTTGGCTGCACTACTGCACGATCTGTATAAATGGAAATACAAGTAATTGAAATAACTTACAATTAGAAATAACAATGAAGTAACTGAACAAATGAAAATAACTATGATTAATAAAATTGTGCTTGAGGCCCCGTTTGTTTGCTGGAAAGTGGTTTCCTTTTGGAAAGTGAATTCCGGGGAAAGTGAATTCCGATGTTTGGTAGTGTTATGGAAAATGAACTGGAAAACACTTTCCAGTGTTTGTTTGTGTTATGGAAAATGAACTAGAAAATAAATTATTAATAAATTAATTTTTTTTCAAGTTTATCTAATATATATAAAATATTTAATATAAATTATTTAATCACTTAAAATAAAAAAATGAAATCTAAAAAAGTATAATGATGAATTTTTTTATTATATCCTATATTCATACATAGCTTATTTTATAAAATATAACAATATATGTCATATCATATTATAGAGAAATAAGCTTGTGAAATATTTTTTAAGTAAAACTTATTAATATATATTTTTTTCAATTTTAAAAGCTTAAAATAAGTTTTTTTTTTCATATGAAGAAAGCCAAATTAGTTTATGTTAAGAGTTATATATTTGGTTTTTTTTTTTTTTTGGTATGAAGTATTTTTTAAAAGATAAATAGATACAAAAAAATTTTGATGGGTATTTTGGATAAATATTTTTTTTATAGGTAAAGGCAATTATCCTTTTAATATCTATCAAATAAACATCAAGAAATAAATATTTATACCTAACATCAAACATAGTCATTGACAAAAAAAGAAAAGAGAATTTGATAGACAAACATTTACAATTCAAACTGAAAGCCATTGATGCATCCCTTTTCACATTCAACTTCGAAGCCATGAATGATAAAAAGTTAAATTAGATCAATGGTACACAGCTTTAGATCAGAAGAAGGCCACAGTCATCTCGTGGCAGCTTGGCCGATAGTTAAAAGATTACAGGCTCATCCTTAACAATAATGCACAAATTCGAAAATGCTTTCAAGCTTTCTTTCCTACTATGCACAATCTTACATTAGGACAGTGGAAAACATAGCGTATTTACATTTAATTAACATAAAATGATGATCAGTGTTAATGAAATTAACTTAAATTGATGATCAGTGTTAAATGGATAACTTGACAACCCAAGCTTTGATATCTGAATTAATTACCAGATGCACCTAGGGCCTTCTTGAGGTCAGATTTCTGTTCCACGGTAAGTCTTGTTGGAAATGTGACATCAAACTTGATTTTAAGGTTTCCTCTCTTGGTGGACTCTTTTGAGATGGGCATTCCTTCATTTGAGACCAGCAACTCCTGACCTGGTTTGACAATATCTATTACTGAGATCGGGAGATATCTTCCATCCAAGGTTATCAGTTCGATGGTTTTCCCTGTGAGAGCTTCCAATAACGAGATTTTCTGGTTGACCACCAGATCATTTCCATCCCTCTTGAAAACAGAATGGGGCTTCTCATCCACAACAAAAATTAGATCAGCTGGAGTGATTCCAGGTTCTTGATTGCCTTTCTCAGGAAAAGTTATTTTTGTGCCCTTCTTCCAGCCAGGTTTGATGTCTATCTTTAGGATTTCTTCGACAGTTCTTGGCTTGCTGCAAGAAAGTTACTAATACATCAAACGACTGAAAGAAGAACAATGCCAACAAAAAAAATTGTGGCAAATGATAGCCGAATGGGAGAAAAAACACAAGCAAACAAACTGGTGGGGTAGAAGTCAGTGCCATAAAATTCTTGATGCTCACATTTCGCATCTCTGTAACTAAGATGGGTCTTGTGAACAATATATTAACTTCTAGAGTTCATTCCATCTCATTTCAAAGTGCCTAAAAGCTATGTATGGCAGCAACATTATTCAAAATAAGCCAATTGAATTTAGATTTTTTGTGTATCAGCCATGAATGACTTGCTCAAAGCCTTAAAGGATAGCTATCTCTGATTAACATTGACCACCATTAACCCATTCAATTCAAGCTTTCAATTTTAGAAAGCACTAAGCCTGTGATATCAACGGGAAATTGCAGTTATACTACGATTGGCACCATATATAACTAATGACTTGGACTGATGAATTGAGATTGTGCTAGCTCGCTTCAGAGATTCATACTATTTTAGTTTCTTGGGCCATTTTATCTCCCCAGAATTCTCAGAAAATATAAAAACAACATCTCGCCTCAATCCTAATGCAAAGATGATATATATCCCTTTTATTTTCTGTAAAATATTAGCAAAAGACAGAAAGAAAAAACTACCAAGAGATATATATTCTTTTTTTTTTTTGTAAAATATTAGCAAAAGGAAGAAAGAAAAACACTACCAAGAGATAAGTAAATCTAAAAAGTGCAAAAACACTAAAAGAAAAGGAAGAGTAGCTAACCCGAAATCAGGAACAGAGCGAGAAATCCTCATCTTTCTTCGAGTTCCTTTATAAAGCTCTTCCAATGTGCAAAGCAACTTGCTTTCAACAGGCGCGGCTTTCCTGTTAACCTCAGACCCATAATTATTACCGTTATTATTCCTGAGGAGTGAGGACTGAGGAGTCTGAGACTGCGTTGCTGAGGTGAGGATTGAGGAAGATGAGTCTGACTCTGACGAGCTGAGGACTGACGAAGATTATTCCGAGGAAGAGTTAGGAAGGTTGAGTTGAGAGAATATTGATCGATTAGAGAGCTCGATTGAGTTGAGAGAGAGGGCTGAGGAAGAGAAGAGTTAGGGTTTTTGATTTGGGTTTTGGTATCCGGAAAGAGAGAGGGCTGAGGAAGACAAGAGAGGTATTATGTGTTTTATCAATTCCGGAAAGTGTTTTCCTTTTGATAAGAAAAGGAAAACACTTTCCTGAAATGGAGAGTTAATTGAAAGTTTGACCGGAAAGTTAAGGAATTAACTTTCCTTTGACCAACTTTTCCAATGTTTGCCAAACATTGGAAAATGAGGAAACCCTTGAAACAAACATGGTCTGAATCTTCCCACGTAATCTGCCACCTGGAGCCTAATGCCATAACTGCAATCTTCAAACTTCCACTCGCAGCATCCACTAACTGCAATCTTCAACTTTCAATCGCAGCATCCCAACTCCTATCTTTGAACAACCATACTTTGATTACATTGTCCCACTTCTTATCCACGTGGACCTGGTTCCTAACATCTTGGACCTGGTTCCTAACAAAGGTAGAGATGTGCTTTCCTTCAAAATTTTCAGAACTAACTAACATCCTTTTCTTCCATTTCTTGAACTTGAGAGAGAGCTGAACACCATCCTATAAACTAACACTACCAAACCATATATTCCAAGAACAAATTGTAAGGTATTAGGGCTTAAATTCATTAGAATTGTTAGAAAGAAAATCAAAGATAGATTGTGCGGTTATAAAAGAAAGGAATGAAAATAAAGTAAAGGAAATAGTAATGGAAAAAGGGCCAAAGCTTAAGTTGGGTGATTAAATTAATAAGTATCATGCATGGACTCTTTTAGTGCGTAATTGATCAATAGGATAGCAATCTGCGAAGATGTAAAATATAAGTGAATGATCAAGACAAGAGAACAAGATGTCGTGCAAGTTTGTTTAATGGACAGCAGGATGTGTATGCTTATAAATGCATTTTGAAATGATCGCTATGCTGTAATCACTATCTCTGAGAAAGTTATTAGTGTTGCAAAGATGAGTGATGTGTTTGTTGTTCAGAACCCCAAACGGTGTTACTTGAAACTCCAAAACTCAATTCTTTTTCCCTGCAGGTTCTCTTTTTCTATAAATTTACTCCGAACAAATTCTCCTTAAGACAATGTCCGAAAAAATTCTCCTAAATCTAGAAAGCATGCTCATACTCAAGTCAGCTAGCCCATTTTTCTCCTTTGCCGTGTGGCCAGCACTGCATTGACTTCATTCATCACGTTGTTAGGGCCTTTTTAGTGAGCAAGAATTCAAGAAGCTTTATGACAGGTCCCACATATGGTGGGCTCTTCTATGTTAGATTTTAATAAGATTAACTTTGAAGATAAGAAGATTTAGTTGTAGTCTTTTAATTTAGTTAAAATTACTATTCATAATAGGTTTTATCAACAAACCTATTATTTATCCAATAACCTCTCCTAGTCTATTGAGAGTTCTAGTTTATTTCAATTTCTAGTTCTTGTAAGCCTATAAATAGGCAAGTTTCAATTGAATAAAGTGAGTGTGATTCATTCCAATATTTATGATTTTCAGGTTCTTCAGGATTTCTTGTTTTTCCATATTTTTAATCTCAACAGTAACTATTATAAACAGTTATTGTTCAAATCAAAAATCCAACATTATCCAGCGCAAGGGAAATAGCTTCTTTAGCAACCTCAGCATGAAAAGCTATTGAAATCAGGCTACACATGCATTAAAAATGGCAACCAAAATCTTGAATTGATCGCTATGCTATAATCACTATGTTGATCCTTTTATGGACACTACTCCGGTTGGGCAAGATTAAGTAATCTCTCTCTCAACCACCCCACCCTTTATGGACTGGCATCAAGAATTTCCTATGTTGATCCCTTTCTTTTGTCTAACGCCAGGAGTTGTAGTTATCAGATATTTGTATCGAAGAACTTTCCTATAAAGAAATACTCGGCAAGAACTCCAAAACAACAAAGATTCCTTGAGTGCGATATCGATTGATTTTCTTATAATCAAAGCAAGGAACTGTTGGTTTGGTTGAGGGCCGATCAATTAATGGATCGAATTGGAGATCAAAAGAGACCACGTTGGTCCTTGATAGCTTGAGTGTCTGCAGAGTTTGGAATTTGTTTTAATTAACTACCAAATAAAAAAAGCACAAGATTTTATTTTATGAAGCATCCTATGATAAGGGGAAGGTATCCATCATTGATTCACCATAACTCGAGCTTTTGGAATAAAGTAAAGGAGCAAAGATTATGCTTTGAATGGTTTTCTAAACCAAAGCAAGGAAAAACTAGATGAGTGCAGACGAGTTAAGGGATTTCGAGATCACGAGAGTACATGTAGAATCTGTAATATCTTGAGTGTTTGGGAAATTATGGAATCTGTTTATCTATTATAAATATATGATTTTACTCTTGATCTTCGCAGCAACACAAGCCTTTTACTATTCAATCCAAACATCAATCGATTTCAAACCAACAAAATCAAACACCATTCGTTTCATTTTTCTTTTCTTTCCTGTTTTTTCCCTGATTGTACTTTCCCATACACACCCTTTCACCTCACCGAGAACAAAAAAATGGCTGAACGTGTACTCTTCAATATCGCGGAGGAAATTGTAAGGAAATTGGGCCCACTAGCTGCCCAGGAGATTGAACTGTGGTGGGGTGTCAAATATCAGCTAAGAAAGCTCAAGAACACTGTTACCACAATTAAGGATGTCCTTCATGATGCTGAGGAGAAGGTGCAGAAACCACCCGCTCAACTTGAAGGTTGGCTCGGGAAGCTGCAAGAAGCAGTCTATGATGCTGAAGATTTGCTGGATGATTTCTCAACGGAAGTGCAGCGGAAAAGATTGATGTCCCAAAATAAAATATCGAGGGAGGTACGTACATTCTTCTCAGGGTCAAACCAATTTGTGTATGGTTGGCAGACGGGTCATAAAGTTAAAGAGCTTAGGGAGAGGCTAGATGACATTGTTTCTGAGAGTGAAAAATTTCACTTTAAGGTTCGTTACGAGGAGAAAGCTTCTCTAATTATGATTAGAGAGCCAACAACCTCAGCTAAACCTGAGATTTTTTTCGGGAGAGAAGATGAAAAAAAGAAAGTTATGAGCTTTCTGTTGAATTCCAACGATGAGATTGAGAGTGTTTCTGTCATCTCAGTAGTTGGAATGGGCGGGTTGGGAAAGACCGCATTTTCTCAAAGCATTTTCAATGATGAACAAGTTAATTTGCATTTTGTTCTAAAACTCTGGGTCGGTGTCTCGGGTGGTTTTGACGTCAAAAAGATACTCAAAGATGTATCTGATCAGTTAGAGAGTCTGAAAAGTAAACTCAAGGGAATAGAAAATAGAAAATACCTGCTTGTATTAGATGACGTGTGGGATAGTGAGGATGGTCAAGATGGTGAGAAGTGGGACAGCTTGAAGCAGTCCTTACCAAGCGAGGATAGAGGAAACAAGATTATAATAACCACACGTTCTGATGCAATTGCAAAATTAACAAGCAGAGTACCACTTGAGTTAAAAGGCCTTGCGGACGAGGAGTCTTGGTCTCTTTTTTCAAACAAGGCTTTTGGTCCAGGTCAAGAGTCTAATAACATAGACAAAAATCTAAAAAAAGAGATTCTAGAGAGGTGTTGCGGAGTTCCTATGGTCATAAAAGCAATTGCGAGGTTGATGTCTTCTAAAGATAGAGCCCAGTGGCTGTCCTTTGTCAAACAACAACTTCCAAATAGAGTCAAAGATGATAACATCGTACATACCCTTAAGTTAAGCTACGATCCTCTCCCATCCTATATGAAGCATTGTTTTGCATACTGTAGCTTACTACCAAAAGGTCATAATATAGATGTGAAATCATTGTTTCAACTCTGGATTGCACAAGGGTTTATTAGCTCTTCGAGGTCGAGTGAGTGCTTAGAAACTATTGCTCTTGGGTGCTTTGAGAGGTTATTGTGGAGGTCATTCTTCCACGAGGTGAAGAAGGATGGTTTTGGTGATATAAGATTTTGCAAAATGCATGATTTTATGCATGACCTTGCAACCAAAGTTGCTGGTTCTCAGAGTATCAAAGTGGAGCGTGGAGGAAATAGGATTTGCGAATGGACTCGGCACGTGTCATTTGAAAAAGAATTTGATTTGTCTTTGCCTTGTGCAAGACGTCTAAGAACACTTGTATTATTGCAAGGTACTGGCGAAATGGATAAGGGGGCATGGGAGTCTATTTGTCGAGACTTTAGGCGTTTACGTGTGCTTGTTTTGAGTCATTTTAGAATTAAGGAAGTGCCACCTCTCATTGAAAAGCTCAAGCATCTGAAATATCTTGATCTTTCGTATAATGAGATGGAGGCGCTTCCTAATTCTGTCACCAATCTGGTAAATTTGCAAGTGCTCAAGCTCAATGGTTGTAGGTACCTTAAGGAACTACCAAGAGGTATTAATAAGCTGATTAATCTAAGGCATCTTGATGTTGGTTGCTCTCTTTATCATGATCTATGTGATAGCTTAGAGTATATGCCTCGTGGGATTGGAAAATTAACTAGTCTACAGACGTTGTCATGTTTTGTTGTTGCAAAAAACAGGGGTCCTAAATCCAAGATGGTAGGTGGATTGGATGAGTTGAGTAGGTTAAGTGAATTGAGAGGGAGTCTGGAAATAATAGTGAAGGGATATGAGAGGGATTGTTGTATATCAGAATTTGAAGGAGCTAAATTGAAAGATAAACAATATCTTAAGTCTTTGACCATAAAGTGGGGGGATATCGATATGGATTCAGATATTGATTTGTATGATAGAATGTTGCAAAGTCTCCAGCCAAACTCGAGTCTTCAAGAGTTGAAAGTTATAGGCTATAGAGGCATGAGGTTTCCAAGCTGGCTTTCAAATCTCTCAAATCTTGTAAGAATTGGTTTAGATGGTTGTACAAGACTTAAGCATATCCCTCCCTTACATGGAATCCCTAATCTTGAAGAATTATGGATAACATATATGGAAAGTTTGGAGTACATAGATAGTGAGGGGGTTGGAGGAAAAGAAGTGTCGAAGTTTTTCCCATCTTTAAAGAAACTTGAGATTTGGATTTGTCCTAGACTGAAGGGATGGTGGAAGAAGAGTAGAGGTGAGATGAAAGATGATAGTGATGAGTCATCAGTAGAAAAAGAGTTGATAATGCTCTGTTTTCCACGTCTTTCTTCCTTGACCATTTATAAGTGTCCAAATCTGATTTCAATGCCATTATTTCCAACACTCGATGAAGATCTTGATTTGTACAGGACTGGTTCAATGCCATTACAGCAGACAATGAAGATGAAACCACCAGTCTATTCTTCTTCTTCTTCTCCTTCTTCATTTATCCGCCCTCTCTCCAACTTGAAGAAACTATCTATTAGTTCAAGTGATGATATGGAATATCTTCCAGAAGTAGGGCTGCAAAATCTCTCTTCTCTTCAACAACTAGATATCAGATATTGCTCAAGATTGAAGTCTCTACCACTGCATGGTCAAGGGATGCCTTCTCTTCAACAACTAAGCATCTATGAATGTCCAAGATTGACGTCGCTATCTGAATCTAAATCTCAAGGGATGATACCCTACCTTCCCTCCTTGCAAGAATTAAGAATCAATGGTTGCAGTGAAGAGCTGAGTAGAGGATGGGGAAGGGAGAGTGAGGAGGTGTGGCCTAACATCAAACACATTTCAAATATTATAATTGATGGCTACTACATTCAAAAGGAGGGTCGGTACGTGGAGGGTAAAGGATTTAGATGTTATGAGTATTCTTACTTACTTATATGAATATAAAGGTATTTATTTATTTATTTAACCTCTTCCTTCCTTCCTTACTTGATTTACTTTCGGTTACTATTACTTTCTACTCTCTCTATTTATTTTATTATCCACAAATCTCATCTTCATTTTATTTCTATTATTATTATTTATTATGCATTATTTATTTCATACTCTCTCTTTATTAATTTTATTATCCACATATATCATCTTCATTTTATTATTATTATTTATTATTATTATTATTATTATTTCATACTCTTTCTCTTTATTTATTTTATTACATATATATATAGTTGAAATGGTGGTAATATTTTTCAATTAATCTGGAATTACCCAACCTATAAAAAGAAAGGCCTTCTCCAATCTCCTTATCTATCCCAATTTTTTTTTATTTCTTCTCTTATGATTGTTTTCTTAGAGGAAAAACCCATTTTGCAAGGAAATAGCTCTTGACCGTCTGTCTACAACAGCCTTCAAGCAAGCATGTGGGTTTTATTTTAAGATCTTTTTCGAATGCATTTGGTCTGTTTTCATATGTTCTTGACCTTTCTACTTTGA
The DNA here is from genome assembly GCA_029030765.1 of Salix suchowensis. Classification (NCBI taxonomy): domain Eukaryota; kingdom Viridiplantae; phylum Streptophyta; class Magnoliopsida; order Malpighiales; family Salicaceae; genus Salix; species Salix suchowensis. The sequence goes on from CM054985.1 coordinate 584,032, forward strand.
GAAATGCAGGAATTATGTAATCTCTCTCTTTTGTCCTTTGCAGGGAATCAGTGAGCTCACTTGAAGATAGGTTTCTCATATACATTGCAAGAGATGCCGCAGAGAAGGTGATACTGCAAAAGTTCAGAGGTGGGTGCCTATGAAATTCTGAAATCATTACATTTAACAAGCCTTACTGCCTGCGATATACGACTACATCTTGCTGCGCTAATAAGGTGTGGCATGCTTCCTCTGTATATGAAGCTGTTCTTTTTTCAAGGAATCTCTTATTTACTTGGCAAGTTATGATTGTCGCCCAGAAAGTGGTACTGTAGTTTTAAGAGGGCGAATGGGCATTCTGACATGGTGCAATCTAAACTTGTTGATTATACTATAGGGACGGAACCCATGTTCTTCTTGATGGGCTCTAGATCGTCATTCAAGAGATGAAGCCGTTAGTTATCTCTCTAAGGTACGGTCGTCGAAAGCTTCGAATGTATATGAAGTTGTCTTTTTTCTTGCACAGATTTCTTATTTAAACAGTCAAGTTTTTGAGCTGGTTTTCAAGCATTTCTTTGCAGGTTACTTTTATAATAAACAGATACACAGCATCTTTCATCAACAGTGTACATATTGTTAATATAATTTTATTTTTGGAATTCTTGTTATCAATAAATTTCATTCCGTTTGCTTTAAACAGAGATTATTGATCTTTCCTGATTGTGTTGATGGTGCAAACAGTGTAATTGTTTTGCTCATCTTTTATTTTATGAGGGAGGACTTTTGACATCTTATTGGCGTAGGTAATTGTCACTTGCATGGTGTTTGATGAAGCAGAAAATATTAAAGATGTTGGTCTGGTTGTGGATGATGCAAAAGGCCAGTTCAGCTGCAGAAGATGGTGGTGGGTAATTACAGAAAAGTTCAGAATAAGGTGTTTGCTTTTGCTCTTTTAATACTTTCTCCCGTAGCTTTATGAAGTTGTTCTTTTTCAGGGATTTCTTATTTAAGTGGCATGTTTTTGGTGTCACTCTTAACAGTCTTTCTTTATCAACCACATCAGGTTTGACACAAGTGATAATGTGAATAACGAAATCATGGAACTGCAGGGCAAGTAGTTTTCCACTTCAAAATCAGCTCGAGCCATAGCTTTTCCAGTCAACAAATACATCAGGTGATGTTAGCACAATGTGTCATCAGGCACCTGGTATAAGATTCTCTTACAGAAAGTGAAGGCACAATCATGATGATAATGAGGCAACAGAGAGAGAATAACAGTGTTTCATTGTAAATCATTATGAACTGCTGTCACAAGAACTAGTTTTGGAATCCCAATAGCTCCTGAAGTGTATTGAGTCAGGTATTTTCTTTGTTTATGTATCTGGTACCCATAAAGCAATTACTGAAGTGCATATTTGTATCCTGACGTTGATTGATATGTAAATTTTTTTCAAGGGAAGGTTACCGTGATGCTTCGATTCTACCTCAGATGGTATGTAGAATCATCTTTGAACACTCGTCTTCATAGTGGATGATATGGATACCGCACATCCGCATCAAACAAGGTATGAGAACTAACCGTATGTAGTTCTTTTCAATGTCCTTTTTTATGTATGAGTTTAACATTCTAGTTTTCTTTCCCCGGGTCTACAGAAAACTTAGTGTTGATGGACAAATGGATTGCGATTAATTGTCCTGGACTGTATGTACTCGTCTTCAAGAATTAATGTGATTTCTATATACTTGAAGTTTTTCCTTTTACCTCATAAAGGTTCTCTTGCGTTCAAGTTCTGTATGAGGAGGATTCAATAGAGGTAGAAGTGCTAACCTTGACAGAAAGTAGTAGATCAAGTTCTATTTAACTGTCACTCTCTCTTCAAAACTCAACTCTGCCCCATGGCTAGGAGAGACTGCTTTCATAAAGTTGGCTTCTGTGGTTTATCAGCTTATATTGATCTATGTTTATTAGTAGCCTCATGATCATCTTTTTTCACATAATTCTGTCCAGTTGTTCTAGACCTCTTTATCAGTGTTGCCTATTCTGAACTTTGAGGATCAGATCATGATTGGATAAAGTTATATGCATGGCTGGATTTTACATAACCAATCTTATTGCTGATAAATCTTGAAGTATTGATAAGATGTCAAAAGTTGATGACTGATAAGCAACGTGTGCATATGCTGTGTTTCCCTGTTGTTGACCATGTGTATTTTCTCTGGTCAGAGCTGCAACGTAACATTGATTCAGACTCAGGTGGTGGATGAGAAAACCAAAAGATTATGAATCTTCTAAGTTATAGAGTGGAAATAAAAGGGAAACATTACATAGAAAATAAAAACTTAATCTCTTAGAGTTTTTTTTTTCACAAGATCACTAACTCTTTTTATTCACAAGAGTATTAACTCTAATGTTATTTCATATCTTCTACCTGTATTTGTTTGGCATAACTTCTAGTTTTCTTTCCCCAGTTCTCCAAGCAATTTAGTGTAGAAATACTAAATAATTGCAATCAATTTGTTCTTGACTGTTTCAACAATGCTCAAGCTTGCAGGTTGCATCAAATTTTTCCCTTTACCTCTTGCAGTTTCCCTCTCTTTCAATTTTCATGTTGAGCAGGAGCAGTATTACTCTACAAGGTGTGAATTGCACCAATTTTATTTTTGCCCTTGATGTACTCCCCCAAAACGTCATTAGACTATTAATTCGTGTATTTATGTTCTCTTCTGTATCTTGCAGGGAGTCTGCTAGATCCCTTGAAGATGAAGGTTTGAGATACTCTACTGTATTGATGAATTTCAGTACAACCAAGCTTGATCTTGATGTCCATGGTCTTAAGGAATGTCTCCTAGGCTTTAACTGGTTTTCTGCAACTCGTTATATGGTGAATGCAGTTGGAAATTCTTCTTTTTTGTTTCGGTCTCAACAGAACAACTTGTAGGAATTAGGACTGAATATTCAGTGTTTCAATTCTATTCACCATCATTAATTCCTCAAGATCGAATAAGTCTCATTTCTCATATATGTTTTATGAACTTTTTCTTTGCATGATCAACACAAAGCGATTCTCACCTTCCTCTTGTTTACTGTTGGAAATGGGAAGAAATTTGACTGGAAACTTCCCAATTTTATCCATTGAATGACCAAAACTAAGCCCCCCTTTGCCAGACATTTCAGTGTCACTCCATGTAGTCTGATCTACACATCCTTTTCCATGTTAAAAATCTGACTATCCTCTTTAACATCCCTCTGACAGATTACAGGGCCTCATTGACCATTGCAAACAGAAAACTAAAATGTTTATTTGATGCCAAGTTGAGTAGATTACCAAAATAATGTCACTGCAATTTCTTCTGTTGACAGACTAAAGCATACAAAAGTTGTTTGGGAGTATCAGACCTGTAACCACTCAAGTCTAACAATATAAAAGAACAAAAGTATCCAACAAAAAAAGGTAAACAGAAACCAGATTGATAACATGGCCAGACTCAATAATTAGCAACCTCAAACGGTAGAATCAACAATGAACACTCCTGTGCGAAATTAATGGGTCAAATGGATATCAGGCATCCACATCAATCCTGGTATAGGACTGCTTCAAGTGAAGTTCTTTTCAATGTCCTTGTCGCCGTTTGTGTTTGGCGTAACATTCTAGCTTCCTATTCCTCAGTTGCCAAACAATTTACTGTTGAGCTAAATATTTCAACCGATTGGTACTTTACTGTCTGGAACAGTCATCAAGCATCTGAGATGTACATTTAATCTCCTTACTCCAAGCAGCTTCTTTCTCCTTGAAATTCCGTTTTTTTTTCTATTGTTTCCTTTCCCTTCCTTAGGAGGGTAGTACCTTTGATTATAAAGAAACCAACCAGAACCAGCTCAGGTAAGCATAATATAAAAAGAAAATTGAAGATTGGCATCTCTGGATTCCAATCATGCAAAAATCGATGATTGAGGGAAAAAGGCAACAATATTCAATCTCTTTATTTAAGCTTGTTTTTCGGCTAGCCTAAAAGCAATAAGATTTATCATCACAAGTGCCACTGTTCTTCATATAGGATCGTATTTTAAATAGTTGACAACCATGACTTGGAACCTGAACTGGGTTTCACATCGAAAACATCCTCAATATCGATAAGGGATACTGAATTTGATTGCTCGTCATGCACTTTGGTGCTCGAGTTCCTTGTATCAGAAACAGATTTGTTCGTCTTATGATATTTTGAATTTTATGCTGTTTCACGGGTTTCCCAAGTTGAAGCTCGATCAATCTTTTTAGTCAGCCTCAAATGTTAGAATCATTGGTGTCCTACCCTATGAAATGGATGATTTGGACACGAGACATCCATTCAAACCTGCTATGATACTAACGGATTGCAATCACTTGAATGGCCCTACTGGAAATCAAGCCTTCAGCTTTGTCGAATGAAGTTAAAATCCAAATCATCTTTCATTCACTTCTAGTGAGAAGAGAAACAACAAGGTGAAGGCACTGGTGGGGGCATTGGAGATTGTCGTAGGCTATGAATCTGATTCTGAAGGAACCTAGCTGATTAAAGCTTAAATTTCAGGTTGCTAATCAATGTGTTTGCTAGTTTTCCTTACAGTTTCTGGTTTTTGTTGTCTTTGAAAAGCATTGATGATAACATGCTGCTAGAGGATACACAAAACCCTTTATTCTGTTTTCTTTTTTCCGTAAGCAAGAAAGGACATGCATAGGAATAATATAAATCATGATTACATAAAATAAAAAAAAACTTTGATATTCAAGTTTTCCCCTGCATCCCAACAAATGGAAACATCATTATTTTCTCACTGCAAAAATTTATTAATTTATTGGCATTCTATTCAGTAATCCCTTCCAAAACTATTCCCCCTGTAGTACCTCAGCTGCAAAGAAACCTGCCTTTCCATTAACAGCTGCTGTCGAAATTTTTTAATAAAAATCTCAGCCTTCTTATCAATATCTTCATCTGACGAGCCATAACTTCTAGCCCTTTCAAATGTTCGGACTGGCTTGTACTTTTGATGATCTGATTCGACATCTTCAATTGCCCCATGTAAGCCAGTTCTATCATTAAAGCTCAGCCTTCTTGTCCTTCTAGAGGAAGAAGAAGAAGACGCAATACTAAAGAATTGAAGCCAATCGCCACTTTATGAAATTGAAGCTAAGTAGAAAGTTTATTTTCTTCACTGCCCTCTTCAAACTTCAAAGGGCCAAAAGCTGACCACTTCTGCTTCCCCATTTTGAGTTCTGATTTTCTTTTGCTGCTGGGAACTAATGAGTGAAGGAATTTATTGGAGGGTTAGGACAAGAAGAAGATTGTGTCGTAAGATACTCGGTTATTACAAGGAAGCGTGTATGTCAGTAATGATTATGACTTTTGTTTGCTGCTACCAACGTGAGGAATTTCACAGATGCACTATTTGCCTCGTTTGACCTACAGCTTTCTGGTAGTTTATTTCTTTTCTTATTGGACTGTCATTTCGGGATGTGACAATGCTGTTAAGATTGTATTCATCTGAGAGCATACCTGTCACTTAATTATATAATTGTTTCTATATATATATAATTTTAACATCTGTTATCTTATTCAGGACACTTGCGATAATGGTTGTTAGACCCGGTTGACCCGGTAGACTAAAGCTGGGGGAGAAAAAGCTGGTGTTTTTGGCCAACTAGTTTTTTTGTTGTTTTTTTAGATCTGGTTTGTTATTTGTTATTGTGGTGTTTTTAATTTTTTTAATTATAACTTTTTTAACAAAATTATTTTTTAAATATTAAAAATAAATATCCATTTTCCAAAACAATTCCCGGAAGACATGGAAAAAACCCCGTCAGCCAATACAAGAGAAGGAGGGTGAAAAGGAACATGCTTGTTACAACTATCTTCATATATTTTTTTAGTTTATTTTGTTAAGCATAAATAATATTTTCTTTTTGTTTTTTCAGTAAAAAAACATCGTGATATCCGTCACAGATATTTAAAATATTAACATCTTTTCTTTATTAAAAAATAAGTTGTCCTTACGGGTTACAAAACTAGGACTTACTAAATAAATTAATTAATATTAATATATTATAAGGTAGTGGTGTTCATGACAGGTATATAATGATGGTGTTGGTGGTGGCTAATGCGAGGACAATGTGGTGGTGGTGGTGGTGGTGGTGGTATTGAGAAAGGCTGAATTATACCCTCCCATAATTAGAAATCCGAGACTTCTTTAATCAAAGAAAATGAGAAGACTTCTTTAATAGGATAATGCACAGGAATTCAGTCGAGTAACAAGTACAATTATGTATCAAAATTCTTGCACCATCTTCTACCAAGAGTTCTTTCTTGCTTCAATGGCCGTGGCACAGGCACTACAAGTTTTAACAATTGTTCAGCTGTAAAAACTCCAACAGTTTTAGAGCCTGAGCTGTTTAAATTACTATATTTTACAACAACAACCATTCTATACATCTTTTGTAAAATTAGATCAACCACATGGCCGAAAGACGTCGTGGTTGTAACACAAGGAGGAGGGCTTCTCATCATTGTCATTAGGGGGGCATTCAACTGCAAAATATTTAAAACATCATCCAATCATGCATCGAAAGATTTGATGATGGTGAAATTTAACTCGGTGAGTCAACAAAGCTATAATCAGAGAGTCACCGAGCAGGAACAACAGGAAAGTACCTCGGTGCAGTCTTCCCGGTGCAAAAGTCCCACACAGCTGCCCCAGTCATCAACAATAGGCACAACTTGATCCCTAAAGAAGCGCATAACCACTTGCTTCAAGTGGAGGGTGCCGAGTAAAGGCTTAGCTGCTTTTAGTGGCATCATGATGCTCTCGATTGGTTCACTTGGTGATACCTGAACAGAGAGGTTGTACTCAAGATTGTCAGAGAGGTTCACGTTGTGGTCTGTAGGTTGTAGATTGTCAAACATGACCTCAAGTTATCGCAGGTGGGAAACTCTCAGTGGCATACTGGAATTTATCATCCATAAACAAGTTTATTAAAGAGTCCAGCAAGGACCCAACATTTGCTAACTAAGGGCATTTAATTGGGTCACATTCTTGGCAAGAGCCATTCATGTAAAAGAAGCACTCGTGGTAGATCCAATCTCAACATGTATCCATCTTGTTTTTTTTCATTATCAGCCAACAGGAGATCCATTTTATGCTTCAAGAACATGGAATGCTGATAAATAAACTCACGTACCAGAGGAAGCAGATAAGGACTGACTATGGAATTGGTGAATCCCAGCAAGGCCTCTATGAACATAGCAACCTACATTCCAAAGGTAAATTGAGGGTTGGGAACAACTTTAGTAAGAAATAACAGCCATGACTTAAGAAGTTACATGTAAAATTGCATAATTTCAAAATTCAAAAGTCTAGGCTAAGTAAGTTAAGGAAATTTAGGTTCAATCAAGAAATGTCTGAAAGATGTTCTTAACACTGGTTCCCATAAAGTGAGTGTATCCACCAAACACTTGTAATGCTCTGAGCCAATTGACAAGAAGTAAGAAATAACATTTCAGCTGATTCCAACATTGCATAATACAGAGCATCCAGTTATCATTTTATTTGACATGAAAATTAAATCAGGGGCACATAGTCACTCTTCATTTCATTTAGTCATGAAAAGTAAATTGCAATTACATACCATGCCCCCCTCGACTTGTCCATGGTATCCGTTTCCATTTTAGTACAGCATTTGTGAGATTTTCCAGAGCCACATAAACCTGACAAAAGGATAACTCACAAACATTGTAATGTTCAGTAATTTCCCAATCACATCACCTAATCACAGAGTTAAAAAAAAGAGTAGTACTATTTGGAAACAAGAGTAGCTTTATCATTTAAAGAAAATAAAAACACAATGCAAAGACAATAGCACAGTTGTTTGGAGTACCTGGCCATCATTTAAAGCCGCCTCCATGAGAAGATGATCCGCTTCTTCTTGAAGAGCAAGAGAGATGGCTCCAGATGAATCTGGCCACAATCGCCTGTGCAGATTTTTTACCATATTGTATTCTCCTTGAGTGGCAGAAACACGCATAAGAGAAAGATAGAGGTGAGGCTTTGGTCGAAGCTTTGGGTTCCCACCAGCACGTTTTATTGTTTCTCCAAATACACAGAGAGCATCTATATGTATCACAGCAAATATCTCGTGAGTGCTTATAAGACTTTTGCTCTGTTTATATACCAACAATAATTGAGAACCATTAACACCCCTAAATTTGCATTGATTATAATTCGTGATTTCTTTAGAATGATGCAAAATTAGAGAAAATTAGGGGACACAAGTCAAAGAACTAAAGAAAAGAAGGTTCAAAATGCAATTAGTGACTTAACTAGGTGAAGTAGGATAAGTTTTGCATGATTAAGTAAGTGGAGGAGTACAAGTTTTGGCATGCCATGCTTATGACGTGTCAAAAAGAAGGTAGAGATGTGCTTTCCTTCAAAATTTTCAGAACTAACTACATCCTTTATTTCCATTTCTTGAACTTGAGAGAGAGCTGAACACCATCCTATAAACTAACACTACCAAACCATATATTCCAAGAACAAATTGTAAAAGAGGGCTCGGGTGATAGGCTACCGACCGAAGAGTCTTTGGAGTCGTAGCTTTAAGTTTAACTTAAGCTATTGCATCTTTCACAGGTTAGTTTTTGAGTATGGGTCATTACACATGTAAATGCATATGTAAACATATCATGCATGGACTCTTTTAGTGCGTAATTGATCAATAGGATAGCTATGTACAAAGATGTAAAATATAAGTGAGTGAATAAGACAAATGACGGAAAAGGACAAGAAAGGGCAGTCGCCAAGCTATTATAAGCTTCAAAACATTTTCTTACTGCAATAGCAAATTTCAAGCAGGAGCTCTGCTATGATAGGTGTGACTCCGTCTAACCTGATCAATCAATGTGCTGCATCTTACCTGAAAGTCTTTGCCAGATCAAGCAGCTGAGGTTGTATCACAAATTCTCCTTGAGACAATGTCCGAATAAATTCTCCTAAATCTAGAAAACATGCTCATGCCAGCGAGAGCCACCTCAGCTAGCCCATTCTTCTCCTTTGCTGAACTTTGAAAATGGCTCTTGCTTGCTTAATTTCCCATTAGCTGAAATTAACTTATGATCGAGAAGATTAAGTAATCTCTCTCTCAACCACCTCACCCTTTATGGACTAGCATCAAGAATTTCCTATGTTGATCCTTTTCTTCTGTCTAACGCCAGGAGTTGTAGTTATCAGATATTTGTATCAGAGAATTTTCGTATAAAGAAATACTCGGCTAGAACTCCAAAACAACAAAGATTCCTTGAGTGTGATATCGATTGATTTTCTTATAATCAAAGCAAGGAATTATTGGTTCGGTTGAGGGCCGATCAATTAATGGATCGTATTGGAGATCAAGAGAGACCACGTTGATCCTTGATAGCTTGAGTGTCTGCAGAGTTTGGAATTTGTTTTAATTAACTACCAAATAAAAAAAGCACAAGGTTTTATTTTATGGAGCATCCTATGATAAAGGGAAGGTATCCATCATTGATTCACCATAACTCGAGCTTTTTGAATAAAGTAATTAAAGGAGAAAAGATTATGCTTTGAATGGTTTTCTAAACCAAAGCAAGGAACAACTAGATGAGTGCAGACGAGTTAAGGGATTTCGAGATCACGAGAGTACATGTAGAATCTCTAATATGTTGAGTGTTTGGGAAATTATAGAATCTCTAATATGTTGAGTGTTTGGGAAATTATAGAATCTGTTTATCTATTATAAATACAAGGTTTAACTCTTGATCTTCACAGCAACACAAGCCTTTTAGCATTCAATCCAAACATCAATCGCTTTCAAACCAACAAAAACAAACACCATTCGTTTCATTTTTCCTTTCTTTCCTGTTTTTTCCCTCCTTGTACTTTCCCATACACACCCGTTCACCTCACCGAGAACAAAAAAATGGCTGAACGTGTACTCTTCAATATCGCGGAGGAAATTGTAAGTAAATTGGGCCCACTAGCTGCCCAGGAGATTGAACTGTGGTGGGGTGTCAAAAATCAGCTAGGAAAGCTCATGAGCACTGTTACCACAATTAAGGATGTCCTTCATGATGCTGAGGAGAAGGTGCAGAAACCATCCGCTCAACTTGAAGGTTGGCTCGGGAAGCTGCAAGAAGCAGTCTATGATGCTGAAGATTTGCTGGATGATTTCTCAACGGAAGTGCAGCGGAAGAGATTGATGTCCCGAAATAAAATATCGAGGGAGGTACGTACATTCTTCTCAGGGTCAAACCAATTTGTGTATGGTTGGCAGACGGGTCATAAAGTTAAAGAGCTTAGGGAGAGGCTAGATGACATTGCTTCTGAGAGTGAAAAATTTCACTTTAAGGTTCATCACGAGGAGAAAGCTTCTCTGATTGTGATTAGAGAGCCAACAAACTCCTCTGAACCTGAGATTTTTTTCGGGAGAGAAGATGAAAAAAAGAAAGTAATGAGCTTTCTGTTGAATTCCAACGATGAGATTGAGAGTGTTTCTGTCATCTCAGTAGTTGGAATGGGCGGGTTGGGAAAGACCACATTTTCTCAAACCATTTTCAATGATGAACAAGTTAATTTGCATTTTGGTCTAAAACTCTGGGTCAGTGTCTCAGGTGGTTTTGTGATCGAAAAAATACTCAAAGATGTCTCTGATCAGTTAGAGAGTCTGAAAAGTAAACTCAAGGAAAAAATAGTAAATAGGAAATACCTGCTTGTGTTAGATGACGTGTGGGATAGTGAGGATGGTCAAGACGGTGAGAAGTGGGACAAGTTGAAGCAGTCCTTACCACGCGAGGAGAGAGGAAGCAAGATTATAATAACCACACGTTCTGATGCAATTGCAAAATTAACAAGCAGAGTACCACTTGAGTTAAAAGGCCTTGCGGATAAGGACTCTTGGTCTCTTTTTTCAAACAAGGCTTTTGTTTCAGAGTCTAATAACATAGACCAAAATATAGAAAAAGAGATTGTAGAGAGGTGTTGCGGAGTTCCTTTGGTCATAAAAGCAATTGCGAGGTTGATGTCTTCTAAAGATAGAGCCCAGTGGCTGTCCTTTGTCAAAGAACAACTTCCATATAGGGTCAAAGATGATAACATCATACATACCCTTAAGTTAAGCTACGATCCTCTCCCATCCTATATGAAGCATTGTTTTGCATACTGTAGCTTACTTCCAAAAGGTCGTAAGATAGATGTGAAATCATTACTTCAACTCTGGATTGCACAAGGGTTCATTAGCTCTTCAAGTTTGGGTGAGTGTTTAGAAACTGTTGCTCTTAGGTGCTTCGAGAGTTTATTGTGGAGGTCATTCTTCCACGAGGTGAAGAAGAATTGTTTCGGTGATATAAGAATTTGCAAAATGCATGATTTTATGCATGACCTTGCAACCAAAGTTGCTGGTTCTCAAAGCATCAAAGTGGAGCGTGAAGGAAATAGGATTTGTGATTGGACTCGGCACGTGTCATTTGACAATGAATTGGATTTGTCTTTGCCTTGTGCGGAACGTCTAAGAACACTTGTATTATTGCAAGGTGGCGAAATGGATGGGGGGGCATGGGAGTCTATTTGTCGAGGTTTTAGGCGTTTACGTGTGCTTGTTTTGAGTGATTTGAGAATTAAGGAAGTGTCACCTCTCATTGAAAAGCTCAAGCATCTGAAATATCTTGATCTTTCGAATAATGAGATGGAGGCACTTCCTAATTCTGTCACCAATCTAGTAAATTTGCAAGTGCTCAAGCTCAATGGTTGTGGGTACCTTAAGGAACTACCAAGAGGTATTAATAAGCTGATTAATCTAAGGCATCTTGATGTTGGTTGCACTCTTGATGATGATGATGATGATGATGATGATGATGATAACGATGATAATTCATGTGAAATGTTGGAGTATATGCCTCGTGGGATTGGGAAATTAACTAGTCTACAGACGTTGTCATGTTTTGTTGTTGCAAAAAAAAGGAGTCCTAAATCCAAGATGGTAGGTGGATTAGATGAGTTGAGTAGGTTAAATGAATTGAGAGGGAGTCTAGAAATAAGAGTGAAGGGATATGAGAGGGATTCTTGTATATCAGAATTTGAAGGAGCTAAATTGGAAGATAAACAATATCTTCAGTCTTTAGCCATAATTTGGGAGGATATGGATTCTGATACTGATATGGATTCAGATATTGATATTGATACTGATATGGATTCAGATATTGATTTGTATGATAAAATGTTGCAAAGCCTCCAGCCAAACTCGAGTCTTCAAGACTTGGTAGTTGTAAACTATAGAGGCATGAGGTTTCCAAGCTGGCTTTCAGATCTCTCAAATCTTGTAACAATTCGTCTAGGTGGTTGTAAAAGACTTGAGCATATCCCTCCCTTAGATGGAATCCCTTCTCTTCAAGAATTGTGGATTGATGATATGGATAATTTGGAGTACATAGATAGTGAGGGGGGTGGAGGAAAAGAAGTGTCGAAGTTTTTCCCATCTTTAAAGTACCTTAAGATCGGGAATTGTGGTAGACTGAAGGGATGGTGGAAGAAGAGTAGAGGTGAGATGAAAGATGATAGTGATGAGTCAACAGTAGAAGAAGAGTTGATAATGCTCTGTTTTCCAAGTCTTTCTTCCTTGACCATTAATAATTGTCCAAATCTGACTTCAATGCCGTTGTTTCCAACACTCGATGAAGATCTTTTTTTGTGGAGGAGTAGTTCAATGCCATTACAGCAGACAATGAAGATGAAACCACCAGTCTATTCTTCTTCTTCTTCTTCTTCTTATTCTTCTTCTTCTTCATCATCTATCCGCCCTCTCTCCAACTTGAAGGAACTAGATATTGGGTCAATTGATGATATGGAATCTCTTCCAGAAGTAGGGCTGCAAAATCTCTCTTCTCTTCAACAACTAGAGATCATTAATTGCTCAAGATTGGAGTCTCTGCCACTGCATGGTCAGCGGATGCCTTCTCTTCAACAGCTAGTCATAGATGGATGTCCAAGATTGAAGTCGCTATCTGAATCTGAATTTCAGGGGATGATACCCTACCTTCCCTCCTTGCAACAATTAGCAATCTTTGGCTGCAGTGAAGAGCTGAGTAGAGGATGGGGAAAGGAGAGTGAGGAGGTGTGGCCTAACATCAAACACATTCCAAATATTCGAATCAATCGCCACTACATTCAAAAGGAGGGTCGGTACATGAAGGGTATTTGAGCATTCTTACTTCCTTATACGAATATAAAGGTATTTATTTATTTAACCTCTTTTTTCTTTTCTTTCTTGACTTATTTTCTGTTATTTTATTATCCAGAAAATCACATCTTCATTTTCTTCTTCTTCTTCTTCTTCTTCTTCTTCTTCTTCTTCTTCTTCTTCTTATTATTATTATTTCATACTCTCTCTTTATTTATTTTATTATCCACATATATCATCTTCATTTTATTTTTAATATTATTATTATTATTATTTCATACTCTTTCTCTTTATTTATATTTATTTTATTACAAGAAAAATAAACGTTGTGGCCTCTGCACTGTAGCCCCTCTCACAGTCCACTGTGGACTGGAGCAGTGTAAGGGCTGCTTTGCCCTTAATGAGCCGGTGAAATGTTTGTCATAAGCGGGGCTTCATTGTCTCTTCCTATGAACTTAAAAAACAACCCCTACGTTTCTTCTTCTCCTCTCTGGCCACAGAGCGAACGACGGGCTGGGTGGTGAGGGTCGATCGGGCGGTCGACGATGGCGGTTCGACGGCTGGTCTCAGGTCGTTCTGGGTCTTCGAGGAGGTATGTTTTTCACCCGTTGTTTGGGTCAATCTCTACTTTCTCTCAGTTTCTTTGGATTGGGTTCTTCTGTTTGTTTTTTTTTCTTCATTTTTCAACCATCTTCTCCTTTGATTGATGCTCTTTCTGGTCTGGGTGTTGCTAATTCATTGCATTTTCAGCTGATTGTGTTTTTTTTCCCTTCGATTGATGTTCTGTGTTTTTTCGTCTCTCAATTATTTTGCTGAACATTCGGCTTCTTGAGGTCGGGGTGCTTGGGTTTGGTCGTTTGTGTGTGTTGGGGACTGGGTTTTGAGTTTAATTCGGTTCGGGTTGGGTTGGATTGATCGATGGGTTCAAATGTCGGGTGCTAACTGTTTAATTGGGTTCGGGTGGGTCTTAGGTTGAAATTGGTTTGATTTGATTATACAACCGAATTGAATGAATTCAGGTTTGATGAATTGAATCAATTCAGAATTGAATTGATTTATGTATGCTCTCGGTTTGTCACCTTTTTTTTTCAGTTTGTTGCGTTTGTTCAATTTTGCTCACTGTTGCTATCTGGTTCTATTTCTTCAACTGGCCTTTCGTTAAATATCATCTCGCATTAATTACATTCTCTGTTCATTGTGCAGGGTGGCATGCATTAATTTTAACTTCTTCTGTGTTGATATTTATTCCACTGGCTTGCACCGACCCTCTTGCTTTCCTAGGTGATTTATTTAAGTTCTTCTTTCCTGTTTTTTACGTACTGTCTCCTGCATGCTTTTCTTGCTTTTCTTTTTCCCCTGGTAGCTTCTTCTTTCTTCCATTTTTTTTCCTGCTTTCCTTGGCATTTGATACGTTATTCATCTTCAATCTTTTCTTCTTCTTTCTTCAGATTGTGCTCTCCTGTTCGTCAGAAATTGCTGCCAAAACTTCCCTTTACAAAGCCTTTCGTAAACACTTTGTCACCCTACTTTTGAGGTTAGTAAGCCTTTGACGAAAACCTTACAATTAGTTGTGCTTATAATGGAAATGTTTAATAGTTTGTTTGCTACTTTTTATTATGGTTCTGGGAATTTTTATTCCAAACATGTTATTATGGTTTGATTCGTTAATATTAGACCACCATGAATAATAAAAGTTGCCCTGAGGTTAATATTCCTTTTGATATAGTTGCATGAAGATAGGTTACCCATGAGGCTTGATCTAGCTTTGCCCTTTTGGTGCTGTTTTTTATGGTAGGATATGCTATAGTTTCTTATGAAATGAAAAGTGCTTTATATGCTATAGTTTCTTATGAAAAGTGCTTCTTGGTGGGTTTTTTTCCCAACACCTCAGTGTTTTCTGATTCTCACTTGCATAATCAACCACTTCAAACACACTAAACTGTCAATCATGTACTCAATTTTTCTATATCCTAGATTAAAAGTTTGCATGAATAATAAAGGTTGCCCTGAAGTTATTCCACGGCATCCAATACTATCTCCATTGGAATTCAAGTTCATGGTTCAATTTTGCTGTTCTATACGTGTGGTGGGTAATTTTTATGTTGCTATAAATACTGGTTGGATTTTGTTTGGAATATTTGTTTCTTTTCTAGATTTTGTACATCCATAGAAACCTATAGTAGGCTGCATTTTGTAGAGCCAAAAAATTCTTACACGAAGACACATGTTTACACACCTCATATAAGCAAAAAACCATGTTATCTCCAACACAACAAAATTAACTACATATAAAACCGAGACTGAACTACTCATTTCAATGTTACCTCTTATAAATCAAAACATACACAAGTTGTTTTTAAAATATTTCTAGAACTCCAAATCTGCAGCTGGCTCTTATGTGGAACAACACTAAGTTCAGAATTTGTTATTAATATCATAAACCAACTTGCCCGCGCGTTGGAATTATATTTTGATTTGCTTATATATTTACTAGCTATATGCCTCAAATTAAAAATGGGTATGGTAAAGCATGAATGAACTATTGTTTCTCACTTTATTATTGACGATAAAGTTACGCATGAAACCAAAAATGAAACCCAGTGTCAAGATCATTCATGCTAGGTAAAATTTCTCACTTTATTATATTTCTTCTTTTTTATGTATCCTATGAAATAATAAATTTTTTTGATCAGAAACAAGTATGCCCCTGTTTATTTGCTGCAAAGCTTCGAAGAAATGAATTTGAAGCTTTGAATTTCTTTATTATCTGTTTCTTGAGTAATGGCATAGAACAATGCATACTCTTATTAGGTTTACCTAAAATGGAGAGGATGATCTTTTTAAAGCTAAAAGCTCTGAGGCATCTTTGGTTACCTATGAAATGATCAGAAAGCAACCTCTTTTGGATTTGTAGATGCTTGAGAAATTGTGAATGGTTCATAGTATCTTGATGTTGTATGATGACCAGTTAAGGATTAGCAAAAGTTATGATTTGTTTGTGTAAACTGGACAACAAGGGCTGTGATTGCAGGTCAATTTGCTGCCAAATCTGCTCAGCATCACACCGATCAATTAGAAGTTGATCAAAGGGGGATTTAGGGACATGGGGATTTATTGACGAGAAGAGATGTTTACAAGCAGTGCATGCTGTTTGAGACAGAGAGGGCGATTGTGCTAGCCATAGCGGTGGGTCAGTAGATTTTAGGCGGTTTAAGGCTTCCATGCCTGCTGCTTCTGATGCGCAATGTGAGCAGTTCCTTTGTGCTGTGGGAGTTAGGGTTTTAGAGGCAGGGTTCTGAGCACCAATAAGAGCAAATTGAGTCAATAAAATAGATACGGCCTTCTGTTTTGATAGATTTACAATATTGTCAAAATTTATCAAATTTTTTTCACGCATGAAATTACATAGATTTACAATACAATTACCTAAACTTTTATATTTTTTATCTTTTCTTTATTATTTTATTTTAAGTGCTCTCTGTTTTTTTTACAGTGCTCTCTGTTTTTTATAATTTTATTTGATTCAGTTTAATCTAATTATTGCATTTCTAAATCTGGGTTCACAAGCATTGCTGAATGCAGATTATCTAAAGACCGGGAAGGGAAGGACAATCCGCCACAACCATGCATTGCTATTGCATTACAAGTACTGAAAGAGAAATAATCAATTTCATTTGTCTCAAGATCACTATCTTAGCCAGTCGTAGATTAGAAAATTCGCACGTTTGTATTGCTTTCTCTCCCTCTCAGGTTAGTCTACTGCTTCCTCTTATTTTTGTTTGTTTCATTTCTATCCTTTTTTGGCATCATGTTAGTTGCTTTGTTTTAGAGTTTGTGCTCATTTTTCAGTTTTGACTGTTCAGATTATTGTCTGTTGGTTTTGCACTGCTGCTGCCAGTATTTGGGTGGGTTTTGGGTGCTCCTGTTTTTAAGGTTGATGCTACTGTTTTTTAGGTTGATGTTTCTGTTTTTAATAGTTGCTTGCTGGTTGTGTTTTTAATAGTTGCTTGCTGGTTGTGTTTTTGTTTGTGATGTTGCTATTGCTGCTATCAAGGTTATTACTATTATTGTTGAGTTTATGTGCCGGTTGTTTTATTGTTTTTGTTCTTATTGTTGTTGAGGTTGATGTTTGTTGTTCTTATTATTGAGGTTGTATGTTGGCTGCCACTATATATTCATGTGTTGCCTTGCTATGATTTTGCAAGATGATTTTCTAAGGCTGCAATTTTAGTTGCAATCATGGCGTTCTTCCCATCAAAGTTTGCTTTACACACCAATTCTTTTTTACATATTTGCAGCAATTTAACAGGAGAATTAGCAAGGTTATAAAATGTCTCATTTTGAGGAGCGTTTTTATCTTCGTTCTTCACATCAACATCTCTCTTTTTTGTAATGATCCGCAAGTAGTATAATTTATGCTCTTTTGTAATGTTTTATAACACGTCAAATTCATTCTCAAAAAAGTAACCTGCGGTTGTTTAACAAACTCCAATGTCAAATTTACTCATTGTGTTTCATATTCTATAACTTTTTATTGCTTTTATAATATAGGTTTATCGTTATTTTAAATTATATACACAGGAATGGTTGCCGCGGGCATTCGGGCATTCCTGTGTATATAATTTAAAATAACGATAAATTCCCTTCATGAATCATAAAGGAGGTTGTAGTAAGTGATTGAAACAACTTTCTGATTATTGAGCTTTTAATATGCAGATCTTATTAACACATTTTCAACTATAAACCGAAATCTAAACTTCATTGAGCACATAAGTCAGTTGGGCTGGAAAGCGTAAGCACTCTCTGTCTCTCAATCTTAATCTGTTTCCAGTGAGTGATCTTATATCTAATGCGGTGTTTAGGGAGAAACGAGTCTTTACTCGACAACTAAAGCAGATATCTACGGGGCCACTCCACTGAGATCTTTGCCAACTTATTGTTAATGTGTAGTTCTTGAAAAGGAATAAATAAATACATATTAGGTTTGAATTGTTTAAATCGGCAAATTTTAACAATTCTGCTGATGCTTTACTTAGTTTGTAAATGAATTTATCAGTAACCTCTGCTTCTTTGATATAGTTTAAACTTTGTCTAATGGCAAATGCAACTTGCAACTGGCAACTAAAATTGTGTCTTCTTTTTGGGTTTCCTCTAAAAAATAAATGGAAGATGAAAGTGCATTCTGTAACTAACTAACATGTTTGTAGTTTCATGGTGGACAAGTTTCCTTTTCTATATTCCTCAAGTTCATGTAATTAATAAAAACTAAAGAGTTAAAAGCTTCGTGTATTTATTAAAATTGCTGGAGGTATCTCTTTCATAGGCTGGCTTCATTATGTTTTTTTTTTTCAATTTAACAAACCAGTGGTGTTTAATTGAGTCAACTATTAACAGGAGTCCAATTGCAGCCTTTGCTTTTCTGAAAACTGAAGCCATGAATTTTGGTTATTGCTAGATTTCAATTTTGAACATTTATCTCCTAATTTATATTTTTTTTTCTTATATCATATAAATTTATCATTGTAAATTTAATTATGTTAAATTATACACAAAAAATACCCGCGGCAACGCGCGGGCAATTTGCTAGTATATATATATAACATGTTGAAATGATGGTAACATTTTTCAATTAATCGGGAATTACCTAACCTATAAAAAGGAAAGCCTTCTCCAATCTCCTCATCTATCCTTTTTTTTGTATTTCTTCTCTTATGATTGTTTTCTTAAAGGAAAACCCCATTTTGCAAGGAAATGGCCCTTGACCGTCTGTCTACAACAGCCTTCAAGCAAGCATGTGCGTTTTATTTTAAGATCTCTTTCGAATCCATTTGGTCTGTTTTCATCTGTTCTTGACCTATCTACTTTGAGAAATGCAGGCGTTATGTAATCTCTCTCTTTCGTCCTTTGCAGGGAATCAATCAGATCACTTGAAGATGAATTTCTCATATACACTGCAAGAGATGCCGCAGAGAAGGTGATACTGCAAAAGTTCAGAGGTGGGTGCCTATGAAATTTTGAAATCATTACATTTAACAAGCTTTACTGCCTGCGATATACTACATCTTGCTGCGCTAATAAGGTGTGGATCCAAGATGGTTGGTGGATTGGATGAATTGAGCAGGTTAAATGAATTGAGGGGATATGAGTCAACAGAAGAAGAAGAGTTGATGTTGCTCTGTTTTCCACATCTTTCTTCCTTGACCATTTCTAATTTTCCAAATCTGACTTCAATGTTGTTTCCAACTCTCGATGACGTGCTACATTTGTATTATACCAGCTCAGCGCCACTACAACAGACAATGAAGATGAGAGGTTGGAGATCACCGTCATCACCAGTCTCTTCTTCTTCTGCCCTTCCTCTCTCCAACTTGAAGGAACTATATATTTGGTCAATTGAGGATCTAGAATCTCTTCCAGAGATAGAGATGCAAAATCTCTCTTCTTTTCGACTACTATCAATTTATGAAGGTATTTAACCTCTTCCTTAATTTAATTTCTTCTATTCCAAAGTTTAGGTATATTGATCTTAGATGAGTTGGTTAAGTATGTGCTCCGGATAAAACATCTTCAAATTTATTCAAGACATATAAAGCATAATGTATGCGTTTAACATTCTAATTTTCTTTCCCAGTTCTCCGAGCAATTTATGGTGTTGATGGACACTGCAAGGAAATGACCCTCGACTGTCTGCAACAGTCTTCCAGCAAGCTTGCGAATTTTAATTATTTTTTAAGGTTTTTCAATCACCCCATGTATTTTCCATCTCTTTAGAATGAGTTTGATCTGATAATATCCAATCATGTTTCGTTTACAATCATGATCTGATAATTTGCTGACTGCCTGGTTATTTCTGTCAAAAGTCCTTTTTAATCCATCTTCAACAGTTGAGTAAGCTATTAGTTGACTGGAGGGTAAAAACTGTGAAAAACATGATATAAACATCTTTCTTGGTAAAAAAAAAATCTGAACAGTGTAGCACTTCTAATGAGATGGTGAGGCATCATGTATCCTGCTTCAATTAATGAAGATGGTGTGTTTCAGATTTTGACTCCTATCAGGTTGTACACAAGTAATAGTCTATGGTGTTTTATCAGCATGAAGAATGCTAGAATGAATGGTTAAACTGACCTGGGGATCTTCTTACATTCCTAGGCACTGCTTCATTGCAGGGTTAGCTGTGTTGAATGTCTGTAATAAGGTCATGCAAGTTGAAATGGGAAGGAATTCTATGTGGAGGATAGGAATCATTTGTTTTTCACATGTACTGAAGTTAGAAATCTGGAGTTCAATATTCAAAGACCAGTAGGGAATTGGGATGCAGGGTTTAGATTTGCTGAAAGATCCCTGCAGACGGGATGTTTTGAGTCCCTAAATATGAGAATGACCTTGTGCGGCTATATTTACTTTGTTTGTCAGGAAAGGAGTAGAAGAGTTCATCATGCTATAGCAGGGAGACACTACCAAGTCTTACCTGTCACCTTTTTATAAAATTCAATGTGGTAATTTGAACTGAAATTTCTTGCAAACTTGGGGAAAATGCAACCCAGCTCTAGAAAAACTCCAAATTTTGATCTTTGAAAATTTTGCACACTTGTTTGGAAAATATCCAAATTTTGATTTTGCAATGCTAATGCTGAATTGTTGGACGAGGTTAAAGCTAATCCTCGAACCAATGGAGTCTTTCAAATGGGAAATTAGATAGCTTGTTAGTTACCTAGTTGTTCCTATGCTCTAGTTTTCAGGACTCTCCTCGTTGTATTACCTCTGCAGTAGGAGGAGCGCCTACTTGGTGTCTTTTTATAATGGAACTTGAAGCAGATTAGATGAGCTTTGATATTCTGGTGATGAAAAGTCAAATTTCATGATCAGCTGTGTGGATAGTTACCGATGTAATTAATCTCAAATTCTTGTCAGCTCGTCTGAAACCGAATTTCTTGCTCGTTTGGTTTCTGTTGAGACTAATGCAGTGAAAACTGTCTTGATGGAAGAAAATACCTGCACTACACTGAAATACGAAAACATCTAGTTTGACCATCCAAAGCTCTAAAGATACAGAAAGTTCCATTTCTAAACCATGGAATCCAAAGTTCTGCAAAGTTAACATAGTAGCAACTGGTTGATCAGAAAAGAGAACAAACGCAGCTGCAGCAGCAAATGTAATCTTCAAAGTTTCAAATTATTAAAGTTACAGTACAAACCTAAATCGGTTCCAAAAGAAGTAAGGTCCTCCTTTTATGTTCCTTTTCACACCACACACTAGCCTTCAGCCAACAGACTAGGGTTTTCCAAAATCTGCATATCTACTCAATAACTCCGCGGTTGAAACTTGAATTATCTACTCAATAACTCCGCGGTTGAAACTGTGGCTGTGATGGTTATTTTTATATGTTTTTTCATTCAAATTATAGTTTGAAATGCTATATATCATGTAAAAAAATAATTTTAAATGATATCAGATACAAAATTACTGAAACACAAGCACCAATTAGTCGGTTCCTTTCCAGTAACTTATTAATACAAAAAGAGAAGATAGATACATGATAGTAGAGTGAAAAATTAACGCCACTTTGATAATTAAACCATGTATGTATGAACATTTGAAGGTCAGCCATGAAAACAAGATAAAACAAATTATCCCTTGACCTCCTTGGTACCAGGTCTGGGTCAACTCAGATTGTTAGCCAAGATAACTCCGATCTGTTCAGACATGAAATGAACTTGCCAAACCAGTCCAGGTTTTAAAACATAACAGTTGTTTTTTCCGACTTAGTAATGAAACTGTCTCTTAGAATTGGCACCACCACTCACATTTTAGCTGATTTTTATCCTGCCAAGAACTTGTGAAACTTTCCATTAACTTCGACCACACTGAATCCAGCAGTTTTAACAATGCCTGCGTCATTCATCATCCCTCTCCATTTGTTTGCTTCTTCCCATTGACCACATGAAGCGTACAAGTTAGAGAACATCATGAGCTCTCCATCACTAAGGTAACTACCCCTAGAAGAAGCAAGTCTTACAACTCTCTCACCAACCTCAAGATCCTGATGAACTATACAGGCACTAAGCAAAGCTCCCAAGATGGCTTCTCCTGGCTTGAATGGCATGGCTTGGATTAGTTGCAACGCGCAATCAAGATGCCTTGCTCTACTAAGAAGATCAACCATGCATCCGTAATGCTCTATTTTGGGAGATATTCCAAATTCATTTTGCATGCTATTAAACAAGCGGCTACCTTCTTGCACTAAACCTGAATGGCTACAAGCACTAAGCAAGCCAATGAAGGTAATATCGTCAGGCCTTGTATGGCTATTTCTCATCTTGTCGAATACATTGAGAGCAGCATAGCCATGACCGTGAAGTGCAAGCCCAGAAATCAATGCATTCCAACAGTAAATATCCTTAACTTGCGACTTGTAGAAAACCTGTAAACCCTGCTGTATGCTTCCACATTTGGCATACATATCGATCAAAGCTGTTGTTACATGGGAACTTGATGCAAGTCCATTATCAATGGCATATATGTGTGCTTCGGTTCCTTTTTTCAGCGATCCCGAATGGGCACATGCAGATAAAACACCAGTCACTGTAAGATAATCAGGCAAGCAATTTGTATTCTTCATTTCATCAAACAAATCAAGAACCTCGCCATAAAGTTGATTTTGTAAGAACCCTTTTACCATTGTATTCCATGTGATGATGCTCTTCGCTGGCATTTCCCTAAACAAATCACAAGGTCTTTCCATATATTCACCCTGGATATATGCTAATATCATTGAGTTCCAAGAGACAATATCTTTCTCTGCCATGTTATCAAAGATACTTCTCGCAGACAGTGTCTTTCCAGTGCTTGAGTAACCAGAGATCATGATATTGAAAGATGAGAGGTCCTTTGAAGGCATGGAGTTGAAAACTTTGAGTGCATCATCCATCCTTCCAGTAGAAGCGTATGCATCTAAAATGGAATTCCAGGCAACCACATCTTTGACAGGCATCTTCTCGAACACTTTACAAGCATCAGCAACGCAGCAACGAGACCTGTACATGTTCAGCAGAGCAGTTTGGACAAAAACATGGCTGGAGAAACCTGCTTTTATTGTCTGGCCATGGAGGGCTTGTTGAAATTTCAGAAAATATCAAAGAACACAAACACGCACTGTAGCGCAATCAAAATCTGGGAATGAACAATTTTCCAGATTTTGATGGAAAATTTCCAGAAAAGAAAGAACTAAAGAAATTTGTAATTTCAAGCTGAAAGAACATCAACATTGGCAGAATTTCGTGTATTGGTTACTGCCATCCCACTCATTTTATTTATAGAACCAGAAATTTACAACGGCTATAGCCAACAACTATCAACGGTAATATTTTCCAAAAATCAGTTATTTACAAAGATGTCTTGACAAGACTAACAACTGATTTGACAGACTTATATTTCCTAAACTCTACAGGATTTATAATCATCCTGAATACAAAAGGATTACTAAAACTTAAACAAAAAAAAACTTCAACCCGACAGACTTTGAAACACGTCGGCTTTGTTGATACTGCTCGGTCGACCGGGTTCAACCAAGCGGTCGACCGGTTCACTGACCCAAGCGGTCGACCGTTTCACCCAAGCGGTCGACCCAGGATCACTTGAGCAGCTCTGGAATCACCTCGAGTTTCAACACTCCCCTTGATTCTCGAGCTGCACATTCCCACCATTCTCCTTAGCTCTTCAAATCTCTCTTTTGCTAAAGTCTTTGTGAACAAATCAGCCAGCTGCTCCTTTGAACAAACATACTTCATTTCCAATTCTCCTTCTTGCTGAAACGCCTTATTGCATGAAATTTTATCTTCATGTGCTTTGTTCTATCATGGAACACGAGTTCTTTGAAATTGCAATTGCAGCCATATTGTCACACAAGAGTTCGGTTGGTTCCCCTTGTTCACGGTTTAAGTCCTTCAACACTTTCCTTAACCAAACTAATTGGTTTGCTTTGCCACAAATGCAGAGATGTATTCGGCTTCGGGCTGTTGAGTGAGCAACCACGGATTGTTTCTTCGAATTCCAGCGAGAAAATACATTCTCCCATTGAGAAACAATATCCCGAAGTGCTCATCATCCCTTCATCACTCCCAGCCCAATCATCGTCACAAAAATCCAGTTATTTTGACGGTGTTCATACTCTTGAAGAAACGAGGCCAAAATCCAATGTTCCTTTTAAGTATCTCAAGCACCCTTTTTTGCTGCAATGTGATGTGTTTGACTAGGGTTTTGCATGAACCTTGAGAGATAGTTTATCTGCAAATACAATGTCAGGTCTAGTGGAAGTTAAGTACAACAAACTTCCAATTAAACTTCTATACATTCTGCCATCAGCACAGGGGGCACCATCATCCTTGATGAGTTTCACCCCAAGCACCATTGGTGTGCTAACAGGTTTGCAATTCTCCATTGCAAACTTGTTTAGTAGTTTTGTTGTGAATTGTTTTTGACACACAAAACACCCTTCACTTGATTGATTCATTTCCATTCCAAGGAAGTAAGCTAGCAATCCAAGTTCATTCATTTCAAACTTGTTCTTCATGTTTAGCTTGAATTCATCAACAAACTTTTCATCATCACCCGTGATCAATAAGTCATCCACATATACTGAAACTATTAATATGTGATCATCAACTTTCTTCACATAAAGAGTGGCTTCATTCAAACTTTTCTCAAATCCCAAACTTGCTAAGTACTCATCTAAGTTGCTATACCAAGCTCTAGGAGCTTGTTTCAAGCCATATAATGCTTTCTTTAGCAAATAAACTTTGTCTAGATTGGGTTCAATTTCAAATCCTTCGGGTTGTTCAACATAAATTTCTTCACTTAATGTTCCATTCAAGAATGCAGATTTGACATCCATTTGCCAAACCAGCCATCCCTTTTGTGCAGCCAACATCAGCAGCAGCTTGATGGTATCCATCCTTGAGGGCCGGTGCAAAGGTATCATGGTAGTCAATTCCTTGTTCTTGAGCATACCCTTTGACCACTAATCTAGCCTTGTTTTTGTTGATACTCCCATCAGCATTTAGTTTTGTTTTGTAAATCCATTTGACCCCTATCACCTTTCTATGTCTCGGTCTGTCCACTAAATGCCAGGTATCATTCTTTTCAATCATATTTAGTTCTTCTTTCATGGCTGCCACCCAAGTTTGTGATTCCATAGCTTCTTCCACATTTGTTGGTTCACTTGCAACTAAGTTGCATCTATCATATATGTCACTTAGAGGTCTTGCTCCTCTCACAGGTATGTCATCTATCTCTTCTGACAACCCTTCTTCAACATGTAAGTCATCTAATATCTCTTCATTTTCAATTTGTATTTCAACCCTGTTTTCTTCAATTTTTCTTTCTTCCCAATTCCAGACTTGACTTTCAGCCACCTTGACATCTCTTGCAATCACAGCTTGGTTGGTTTTTAAATTATAAACCTTATAGCCCTTTGACTTTGAACTATATCCAATCAAAATCCCAACCTCTGATTTCTGGTCTAATTTCCTTTTTTTTGCTTCAGGTTGCAGCACATAACATGGACTCCCAAATATTTTCAAATGATCTAGGTTTGGTTTGTAACCATTCCACCCTTCAAATGGTGTTTTATCTCCTAATGATCTTGAGATCATCCTATTTAGAAGATATGAGGTCGTGCTAATGACCTCATCTGAAACTTCAAAGGTAAATTTTTCTCATAAATGAGGCATCTTGCCATCTCCATTAAAGTTCTATTTTTCCTCTCACTTACCCCATTTTGTTGTGGGGTGTAGGGAACTGTTAACTGATGTTTGATACCTTCCTTAGCTAGGTATTCTTCCATTCTATGGGAGGTAAACTCCCCCCCATTATCTGATCTCAACACTTTCAAGCTGCAGCTAGACTCTTTCTCGGCTGCAGCCTTGAACTTCAGAAAATATTCAAAAACTTCCCCTTTGGTTTTAAGGAAGTATACCCAACAAAACCTAGTAAAATCATCTATAAACAACAAGAAGTACCTAGCACCATTCAATGACTCATTGTGCATAGGTCCACACAAATCAGTGTGCACAAGTTGTAACTTGACAGTTGATCTAAGTGTGCTTAAACCGAATTTACTTCTTGTTTGTTTTCCTAGTTGGCATGCCTCACACAATTCATCTTGCTCATGTATCATAGGTAGCCCTTCAACCACATGTAATTCAGCCATTTTCTTCAAAGAGGCATAATTAAAATGTCCTAGCCTTTTATGCCATAGCACTGAATTTTCAGTTGCATTTGTACTCATGCTTATAAGTTTCAGTTCTTCTTCAATACTAAAGCATCTATTTAACATCTTGGCAGTGAATAAATGTGCCCCATGATTATCCTTAATTGTGCATACACCATCTATAAAGAACAATGAGAAACCATCATCTAGCAGTTGTCCTACACTTATTAGATTTTGAGCAATTTCAGGTACATACAGAACATGTTCAAAGTTTCGTGTACCTGCTAGAGTTTCTATGTCTACTTCTCCCTTTCCCTCTACACTTACATACTGTCCATTTGCAACCTTTACTCTTGATTTATATTTTAAATCCAAGTGTTTAAACATACTCAATTCAGCAGACATATGATTTGAACAACCACTATCTATCAACCAGTTTTGCTTACTAACCTCTGTTTTATTGCAGCTGAGTCTCCCAATGGTTGTGAGTAATTGCTCATCCTTGGCTTCCACTTCCTCGACGAGTATGAATCTGTCCATTTGAGGTGTTGGTTTTGCAAAACTTTTGTATGTGCCCGAATTGCTTGCATTTTCGACATTGAGCATTTTTGAGCCAACAAAATGACTCAAGATGATTAGTCTTTTGACAGTATTTGCATGTGGGGAATTGTTCTCTTCTCTCCTTCCCTTTTGCATTGAACTTGTTGGCATTTGATTGATTACTCTGCCATTTCTTGTTCTGCCATTGTTTCCCAGAATTGTTCTTGTTTTCTGGGTTGTTGAAGAACACCTGAGTTCTTGTTCTTCCCTTGAATCCTGCTGCAAAGGCTTCTTGAATTTCTTCCCTTAGCAGTGTCATCTGATTTTCTATCTTGGAGACATTTGATGAGAATTCCTTGACTTTCATCTTCAAGTCTTCAAATTTATCCCAAGCATCTATGTCTGTCAGCTAGGCTTTCTTTTCTAGTCTTGTAAATCACTTCTAAGACTACACAAAACAGAGAACAAGGATATCAATTGATGATCAATATCAATTGATTATCCTCTTAAAGAACAAATCAAGTCAAATTCCTTGATTTTCAAAAAATCTGCAAATTCTGGTCAACACTTGCTTCTTTTCTTGATTTCAAAATCTGCCAATACACGAACAAGTTTCCTTTCACTTGTTTCTTGCACTCTTTTCTTCCAGGGATTCCACAGAACAAAGAACACGAACTATAATTGAACAATTCTTCAATTATTAGTCCTTTAAAGAACAAATCAAGCCTTTTCTTGATTGACGAACTCTGGAACTTCTGGAGACAGTGCAACCTTTTTCTTTCAAGGTTTTAATCAATACTTGAATCTCTTTCACTCCCTCTCAAAGACCTAATTCTGCTCTGATACCATGTTGAAATTTCAGAAAATATCAAAGAACACAAACACGCACTGTAGCAATCAAAATCTGGGAATGAACAATTTTCCAGATTTTGATGGAAAATTTCCAGAAAAGAAAGAACTAAAGAAATTTGTAATTTCAAGCTGAAAGAACATCAACATTGGCAGAATTTCGTGTATTGGTTACTGCCATCCCACTCATTTTATTTATAGAACCAGAAATTTACAACGGCTATAGCCAACAACTATCAACGGTAATATTTTCCAAAAATCAGTTATTTACAAAGATGTCTTGACAAGACTAACAACTGATTTGACAGACTTATATTTCCTAAACTCTACAGGATTTATAATCATCCTGAATACAAAAGGATTACTAAAACTTAAACAAAAAAAAACTTCAACCTGACAGCTTTCGAAACCTGTCAGCTTTGTTGATACTGCCGGTCGACCGGTTCAACCAAGCGGTCGACCGGTTCACCTGACCCAAGCGGTCGACCGTTTCACCCAAGCGGTCGACCGGATCACTTGAGCAGCTCTGGAATCACCTCAGGTTTCAACAGGGCTAGCCCGACACATGGACTAGACCAACTCCGGGCTGCTCTTAGTAAAATAGGGAAAGTGAAGTTATCAGCATGAAAGCCAATTTCTTGCACATTCACATATGTTACCATAGCTTGAACTGCATCACCATTGAGCATGTTTTTCTTGATAATCTCATTCCATTTTCGCATTTCAGGGGAGGGCAAGACGCAGTTGCAGGACAAGCCTGCCATTTTTCAATTGACAAAACAATCCACCGCGGTTCCCACGATTGCTTCTCCAGTCTCCCATAACAAGTTCACTGCTCCTTTCTCTCACTTCTTTCAATCTAACTGATGGGTTTTGCTAGAAGAAAAGCCAGACAGGCAACTTGTGCGGCAGAAAATTGTGGACCAAAAGATTCTCAAAGGATAAGGTGAACACTGATTTAAGCTAAAAAGACAGGGGAGGGGGGGGGGGGGATTATGAAGAAAATTGGGCCCCTTAAACGGGCAGGTAACAAAATTTTCGACTGTGGTACATGACTTGAAATCTAGTGTATGAAACTGGGAAATGTGAAGTATTTTTTTTTATCTCGAATGTCCCGGGGGAGAGACTTATTGGGCACTCGAGAAACACAAACGTTTTATGCTTCTAACATAACAAGAAAATATCATGAGAAAGCCATGGAAAATGTACAACTCGATTAAATTATTTATTGTTCTTCCTGGTCTGCTTCTGATATGCGGTAATCTGTGATGTCGGGAAAGTTTCAGTGAATTTTTGAAAGCAAACGGGCAGAATGGTTTGGTTTCGTGGGCTCCACTATGCTGCTCAGCTTCCCCTTAATAGCAAAGGAGCTCCTTGCCATAATTAACAGAACAAACTCTCATAATATAAAAAATCTCAGAACTCCCAACAACCCAAATGAATCTAGCATTAATATATACTAACATTAGGTTAATCAATGAAATCCCTCATCAAAACCTAAAATATTATATTAACAATAAGGTTAGTCAAAGAAATAAAGAATAATCAAACAATCTAGCATTAATATCTATTAACATTAGTTTAGTTCCCTGTCATGGATCAAACGCATAGTTTAGTCCTTAATATTTTAATTCCTTCATATTCGACCAATTTGGATTGATTGTCCTAGATTTATTTCAATTAAACCCTTGATGACATTCCAAACCATCCTTTAATATTATGGCTGGTTGTGATTTGAGCTGTTTTAGCCTCTGGCAGTCTTTCTTTGAGTTGCCTGCTAGAGACTAGTTTGTTGCCGAGTAGCTTTGCTTTTTTTTTTTTAAGGTTCTATGACTTTGCTGTTCGCAGCTTGTTTTATTCTTTGATTTTTTTTTTATATACTAACATTTGATAAAAAAAAAAAATGCCAATAAAATCTAAATTTCATTCTTTACTTCAATCCTTGGATTTTTAATTTGTTCAATTTCAGAAAAATTATATCTAAATTTCATTCCCCCCCTTCAATTTAGCCTCCAATTGAATTAATTGGACCTCCAGTTTTTTGCCAAAATTTTCATTTTGGTCTTTGATACTTTATTTTTTTCAATTCTGTCCAAATTTACTCTAAATTTTAATTTATCTCTTCAATTAAGCCCTTGGTTGAATTAATTAGAGCCCCAAACTTTCTATTTTCTTTCAGTTTGGTCATTGGCTAGCAAATTTAGCTAATTTTGCCCTTAATTGCATTTTTTCTCCTCGATGAGCCCTCTAATTGAATGAATTGGATTTGCAAACTTTGTCATCTTTTCTTATTTAATCATTAGTCTTCCAACTTGCACAATTATGTTAATTCCAACCCTTTTCTTTCAATTTCTTTTATTTTTCCTCAATTAAACCCCGAACCGCATACTCACATGACTTTTCAACTAGCTATAAAAATAATTCAATCCTTGCCCAATTACAACCCGAGAATGTATTTCATTTCTGAAAATATTTTCTGAGAATTGTTTCTAAAAATGATTATTTTTTTCTTATGAAAATGTTTTCTTTGAACATAATTTTACTTTGAGAATTCTTGAAAACTCTTATGGGTAAAAATGTGGTTATGACAGGGGACTGTGTTTCTTTTGGAAGACTGCAAGGATTTATTTGAAGAGTTCCAAGTGTACTGTAAGAATGATTTTCTCGGTTTGTTTTGCTAGATTCAACAAGGTGTTATGTGGATGTGGTGGCAGGGATTATCTTCTGATCAATGATTTGATTTTCCCATTCCAGAAGCCAAAACATCGTGGCTAATCAGCCCTCGTGAAGGCGAGCCACGGCATAGAAATAGTCTATCTACAATTTAATGTCTATCATCAAGGCATAGAAATATATTATAGAAAATTGAATGTTGAGAAGGTTTGTGCTCTGATCGAGAGTGTGGTTAAAATTATTTTTAAAAGTGTTTTTAATTTAAAAATACATAAAAATGATATAAATACATAAAATTGTTTTTAAAAGTGTGGCTTACCATGGCCAGTAAGGTGACATGGTAAGCAAAAAAACAGAGGAGGCTGCTGCTGCTGTGTTGATGCTTTTCCCTCCATAATTGCATATAAAATTATTTATACAGGTTTGGGTTTTACTTGTGGTGTGTACACCGAAACTTCTATTTTATAAAATATCTTGAAATTTTGATCATAATTAATACAAGTATGATTAATTAGATCCCTTAACGTTACGAACATAGAGTGCCTTCCCGGAAGTTCTACATTGCCTCCCATTTTTACACAGAAAAAAACGAATTTTTTTTGGCTAAACAGTTGATTTTCTCCCAAGCTGTCCATAAATAGGGATGATAAAAAAATAATAATAATCAATCACCCGATTACACCAACAAAAAATATAACAAAAAAAACCAAACCAGGGAACAAAATTAAATGAATTGATTAGAAAAAATTTAAAAAACAATTGGCATCTTTTAATTTTAAATTGAAAATTAAATTTCATAATTTATTTTAAATTAAAAGTGTTCCAACTTAAAATATTATACTAAACATAAAGACAGTACTATCCATGAGAGAAATACTCGGTGTTGCCTCTGAAATTGGGTGTTGCCTCACATATAGAAATTCACTACTCCGGTTGGGCAACATTTTGGAGTGATCGCTATGCTATAATCACTATCTCTGAGAAAGTTATTAGTGTTGCAAACACGATTGATGTGTTGTTACTTGAAACTCCAAAACTCAAGTCTTTTTCCCTGCAGGTTCTCTTTTTCCATAAAAAAAGGCACAAGAATTTATTTTATGAAGCATCCAGCACTGCCTTGTCAAATATAAGTGAGATAACACCCCGAAATACAAACAGCTCTGGTTCTATTATTGACTGATAATTAGAGATTAATGAAAAGTCTGAGTGCCTGAAGATTGTGGGAGCTCTAGAATTATTATATATCATTTATAATTCAAAATAATATTTTTTTAAAATTTATGCTGGACATAAAACGATAAAAAAACATTAAAAAATAATTCAAAGCAAAAAAAATTAAATTTTAATGAATAACAGATTGAAGATCGCTCACAAACATCCACTATGGTTATATTTGTGTTTCGCCAGCAACTTTAACATATATCTGATATGTTTTTTTTTTAAAAAAAAAAAACAAATCTAGATACCTTCATGAAGTTGAATATCAGTCCAATCAACCTGTGTACGCAAACCCAGGCAAAATTGCTTTCATTGATTTATTGATTGGACATACGAAAATAGGAGGAAGGTGCCTGATTCCACCTCTTACTGAGGTGGAAAAGCAATCCCAGCTTGAACGGTCCATTTCATGTTGTTTGGTGAGAGACAAGCATGTCCATTTCAACATGGAAATCCATGCTTATCCAACATTTGGGCTGCCATTTAAAAAAAAAAAATCAAGCTATGATATATTAATGTCCAGATCACATTTTTATGATATATTTAAAATATTTGTTGTGCTAATTTTATATATTAATAGTTTTCAGAGTTTGTATTTGATTATTAGTCCATGATAGAAGAAACATGTTTTGAAAAGATATAAATAACAAAGAGGAGGACATGAAACAAGATGTAGTTTTTAGTGAATTTTTATATTTTTAAAATAAAAAATACATAGAAATATTTTTTTTAATATGTTTAATTATTCAAGATTAAAAAACAAGCAAACAAGTTAGTTTTTCAACCAACAAGTCAAATCTCCAGATTAACATATATTTTCTTATTTATTGATAAAGGGTATTTTACTTTCTTTTTTAAAAAGAAAAAGCTTAATTGGTATATTCTTGAAAAACAATTTAAAAAATAATAATTTGAAAAATTAAAAGCCTAGTAATTACCTCAAACATTTTTGTTCGTGGTCGGTGCCAAAAGAGCGGGTAGAGAGAGCTTTCAGTCAGATGCGACCTCCATGTCTCAAATGGTTATTTCTTCCAACCCAACCATTCCTGGTCCGTGACCAAATATTCAACCATCAATCTTTCCATGCATCGCTTCAAACACTTCCCATGTTAATGACTCATGTCTCTTTTGTCGCATTCCGAACAGTTAGTGCTAATCCAGTCATAGATGGTTGGGTTAACTTTATCTCTTTTGTCGCATTCCGAACAGTTAGTGCTAATCCAGTCATAGATGGTTGGGTTAACTTTATCTCTTTTGTCGCATTCTGAGCAATCAGTGCTAAGCAAGTCATAGATGGTTGGCTTGGCTTAAGCAATCAGTGAAATCTATGAAATCAACCGAATACACACTATCTGCTGCAATCTATGAAATCCTTTTAGCATACAAACCGATACACACTATCTGCTGCAATCTATGAAATCCTTTTAGCATACAAACCGATACACACTATCTGCTGCAATCTATGAAATCCTTTTAGCATACAAACCGATCCATATCATTTCAAACCAACTACATATTCACTCTTCTCGTTCGCCTTCTCTTGTGATATTGTCTTTCGTTTCCTTCTACAAATTCAAACACCATTCGTTTCATTTTTCTTTTCTTTCCTGTTTTTTCCCTGCTTGTACTTTCCCATACACACCCTTTCACCTCACCGAGAACAAAAAAATGGCTGAACGTGCACTCTTCAATATCGCGGAGGAAATTGTAAGGAAATTGGGCACACTAGCTGCCCAGGAGAATGAACTGTGGTGTTGTGCCAATTATCAGCTAAGAAAGCTCGAGAGCACTGTTACCACAATTAAGGGTGTCGTTCACGATGCTGAGGAGAAGATGCAGAAACCACCCGCTCAACTTGAAGATTGGCTCAGGAAGCTGCAAGAAGTAGTCTATGATGCTGAAGATTTGCTGGATGATTTCTCAACGGAAATGCAGCGAAAAAAATTGATGTCCCCAAATAAAATATGGAGGGAGGTATGTACATTCTTCTCAGCGTCAAACCAATTTGTGTATGGTTGGCAGACGGGTTATAGAGTTAAAGAGCTCAGGGAGAGGCTAGATGGCATTGTTTCTGAGAGAGAAAAATTTCACTTTGAGGTTCGTTACGAGGAGAGAGCTTCTTTGACTATGATTAGAGAGGCAACAAACTCCTCTGAACCTGAGATTCTTTTCGGGAGAGAAGATGAAAAAAAGAAAGTTATGAGCTTTCTGTTGAATTCCAACGATGAGATTGAGAGTGTTTCTGTCATCTCAGTAGTTGGAATGGGCGGGTTGGGAAAGACCACATTTTCTCAAACCATTTTCAATGATGAACAAGTTAATTTGCATTTTGGTCTAAAACTCTGGGTCAGTGTCTCGGGTGGTTTTGTGGTCGAAAAAATACTCAAAGATGTCTCTGATCAGTATGAGAGTCTGAAAAGTAAAAACAAGGAAAAAATAGAAAATAGAAAATACCTGCTTGTGTTAGATGACGTGTGGGATAGTGAGGATGGTCAAGATGGTGAGAAGTGGGACAGCCTGAAGAAGTCCTTACCACGCGAGGATAGACGCGAGGATAGAGGAAACAGGATTATAATAACTACACGTTCTCATGCAATTGCAAAATTAACAAGCAGAGTACCACTCGAGTTAAAAGGCCTTACGGACGAGGAGTCTTGGTCTCTTTTTTCAAACAAGGCTTTTGGTCCAGGTCAAGAGTCTAATAACATAGACAAAAATATAAAACAAGAGATTGTAGAGAGGTGTTGTGGAGTTCCTTTGGTCATAAAAGCAATTGCGAGGTTGATGTCTTATAAAGATAGAGCCCAGTGGCTGTCCTTTGTCAAACAACAACTTCCGTATAGGGTAAAAGATGATAACATCATACATACCCTTAAGTTAAGCTACGATCCTCTCCCATCCTATATGAAGCATTGTTTTGCATACTGCAGCTTACTCCCAAAAGGTGATGAGATAGATGTGAAATCATTGTTTCAACTCTGGATTGCACAAGGGTTCATTATCCCTTCGAGTTTGGGTGAGTGTTTAGAAACTGTTGCTCTTAGGTGCTTTGAGAGTTTATTGTGGAGGTCATTCTTCCACCAAGTGACAAAGGATGGTTTAGGTGATATAAGAAGTTGCAAAATGCATGATTTTATGCATGATCTTGCAACCAAAGTTGCTGGTTCTCAGAGCATCAAAGTGGAGCGTGGAGGAAATAGGATTCGTGAATGGACTCGGCACGTGTCATTTGACAATGAATTGGATTTGTCTTTGCCTTGTGCAGAACGTCTAAGAACACTTGTATTATTGCAAGGTGGCGAAATGGATGGGGGGGCGTGGGAGTCTATTTGTCGAGACTTTAGGCGTTTACGCATGCTTGTTTTGAGGCATTTGGGAACTGAGGAAGTGCCACCTCTCATTGAAAAGCTCAAGCATCTGAAATATCTTGATCTTTCGAATAATAAGATGAAGGCGCTTCCTAATTCTGTCACCAATCTGGTAAATTTGCAAGTGCTCAAGCTCAATGGTTGTGGGTACCTTAAGGAACTGCCAAGAGATATTAATAAGCTGATTAATCTAAGGCATCTTGATGTTGGTTGCACTGCTGATGATGATTCATGTGAAAGCTTGGAGTATATGCCTTGTGGGATTGGGAAATTAACTAGTCTACAGACGTTGTCATGTTTTGTTGTTGCAAAAAACAGGAGTCCTGAATCCAAGATGGTAGGTGGATTAGATGAGTTGAGTAGGTTAAATGAATTGAGAGGGAGTCTAAAAATAAAAGTGAAGGGATATGAGAGGGATTCTTGTATATCAGAATTTAAAGGAGCTAAATTGGAAGAGAAACAATATCTTCAGTCTTTGATCATAAATTGGGATATTGATATGCATTCAGATATTGATTTGTATGATAAAATGTTGCAATGCCTCCAGCCAAACTCGAGCCTTCAAGAGTTGGTAGTTATAGTCTATGGAGGCATGAGGTTTCCAAGCTGGCTTTCAGATCTCTCAAATCTTGTAAGAATTGGTCTAGTTCTTTGTAAAAGACTTGTGCATATCCCTCCCTTAGATGGAATCCCGTCTCTTGAAGAATTGTTGATTAAAGATATGGATAATTTGGAGTACATAGATAGTGAGGGGGGTGGAGGAAAAGAAGTGTCAAATTTTTTCCCATCTTTAAAGGATCTTTGGATCGAGAATTGTCCTAGACTGAAGGGATGGTGGAAGAAGAGTAGAGGTGAGATGAAAGATGATAGTGATGAGTCAACAGTAGAAGAAGAGTTGATAATGCTCTCTTTTCCATGTCTTTCTAAATTGCACATTGCTAGTTGTCCAAGTCTGACTTCAATGCCGTTATTTCCAACACTCGATGAAGACCTGTATTTGAACCAGACTAGTTCAATGCCATTACAGCAGACAATGAAAATGAAACCACCAGTCTATTCTTCTTCTTCATTTATCCGCCCTCTCTCCAACTTGAAAGAACTATATTTTATATTTATTGGTGATATGGAATCTTTATCAGAAGTAGGGCTGCAAAATCTCTCTTCTCTTCAAAATCTATATATCGCATGTTGCTATGGATTGAAGTATCTGTCATTGCATGGTGAGGGGATGTGTTCTCTTCAATGCCTAGATATCAAAGGATGTCTAAAATTGGAGTCGCTATCTGAATCTAAATCTCAAGGGATGATACCCTACCTTCCCTCATTGCAAGAATTAACAATCAGAGGCTGCATGGAAGAGCTGAGTAGAGGATGGGGAAAGGAGAGTGAGGAGGTGTGGCCTAACATCAAACACATTCCAAATATTCTAATCGATGACCACTACATTCAAAAGGAGGGTCGGAACGTGGAGGGTGAAGGATTGACGAGGAAATGATATTGAGCATTCTTACTTCCGTATATGAATATAAAGGTATTTATTTAACCTCCTTCTTCCTTCCTTCCTTGATTTATTTTCGGTTACTATTACTTTATACTCTCTCTATTTATTTTATTATCCACAAATCTCATCTTCATTTTATTATTATTATTATTATTATTATTATTATTATTATTAGTATGAAATATTATTATTATTTCATACTCTCTCTTTATTTATTTTATTATCCACATATATTATCTTCATTATTATTATTATTATTATTATTATTTCATACTCTTTCTCTTTATTTATATATAACATTTCTCAAGTAATCGGGAATTACCCAACCTATAAAAAGGAATCTCCTCATCTATCCTATTTTTTTTATTTCTTCTCTTATGATTGTTTTCTTAGAGGAAAACCCCATTTTGCAAGGAAATGGCCCTTGACTGTCTGTCTACAACAGCCTTCAAGCAAGCATGTGAGTTTTATTTTAAGATCTCTTTCGAATCCATTTGATCTGTTTTTATCTTTGAGAAATGCAAGCATTATGTAATCTCTCTCTTTCCTCTTTTGCAGGGAATCAATAAGATCACTTGAAGATGAGTTTCTCATATACATTGCAAGAGATGCCGCAGAGAAGGTGATACTGCAAAATTTCAGGGGTGGGTGCCTCTGAAATTCTGAAACCACTAGTCTATTATTCTTCTTCTTCATCATTTATCCGCCCTCTCTCCAACTTGAAGGAACTAGATATGGGGTCAATTGATGATATGGAATCTCTTCCAGAAGTAGGGCTGCAAAATCTCTCTTCTCTTCAAAAGCTATTCATCGGTGAATGTCCATGATTGAAGTCTCTGCAACTGCATGGTCAGGGGATGCCTTCTCTTCAACAACTACTCATCTATGGATGTCCAAGATTGAAGTCGCTATCTGAATCTAAATCTCAAGGGATGATACCCTACCTTCCCTCCTTTCAACAATTAATAATCATAGACTGCAGTGAAGAGCTGAGTAGAGGATGGGGAAAGGAGAGTGAGAAGGTGTGGCCTAACATCAAACACATTCCAAATATTCTAATCGATGGCTACTACATTTAAAAGGAGGGTCGGTACGTGGAGGGTGAAGGATTGAAATGGTAAAGTATGTGAGCATTCTTATTCCTTATATGAATATAACGTATGTGAGCATTCATCTTCATTTTATTTTTAATATTATTATTATTTCGTACTCTTTCTCTTTATTTATTTTATTATTAACAAATCTCATGATGGTAACATTTTTCAATTAATCGTGAATTACCCAACCTATAAAAACGAAATCCTTCTCCAATCTCCTTGTTACGATTTTAATTGTAATAGCTAGAATTGACTCTGGTTTGTTTGAGGAACCAGACCCTCCCTTTACACTTAGCAATGTTTATGGAATTTTCGATAAACTTCATTAATTGAAATTGTTCTTTTAAATACAAAATTAAGAAATAACTATCCATTATCCTGACTAGTTGATAATGGATTAGAACGTGTGCAATAAATTAATTAAAGTACCGAATTAACTGAAATACTGATTAACTAAACAACAATAAAATACTTAATTAAAATAACAATCCTTCAGCTGCCCCGTGTCCAACATCCAAGTAACACAGTCCGGTTCCCCAATGTGCCATGTGTCGTGCATCCATGTCACCTTGGTAGTCTCATCTCCTCATCCATTGCGCCATGTGTTCCATATCCAGCCTTTCATCACTCCCGCGTGTCCCTTGATGACCAGGCTCATAACAACAGCCCCTTCGATCAAAAGAATTCGCCCACGAGTTCGGGGTACTGTCGGCGTAACTCACCAACATCGATCCACAACGCGTCTTCTTCCGTCGCTCCGTCCCACTGAACCAAGAGTTCAGTGCCAGCTAAGTTTCCTTTCTTCTTCATCCTTCGGGCTAGTATTTTGTGAATGGTCGGAGCAAGAGTCCCATTTTCCATGACTTTGGGTAGATTAGGGCTGGTGTGAGTATGAGTGCCAACCTTCTTTTTGAGACAAGAGACATGGAAGATCGGGTAGATCTTCGTGTTAGGAGGTAGCTCAAGCTTATAAGCAACTTTCCCAACTCTCTGCGTAACCTGAAATGGCCCAAAATACCTTGCCGACAGCTTCAAATTCCGGCGCACAGCCACTGTCATCTGCCGGTACGGCCTTAAGCGTAAGTAAACCTAATCTCCGACTTCGAACTCTCGATCTGTTCGGTTTCTATCCGCAAATTGTTTCATGCGAGTTTGTGCATCCTGCAGGTTCTCCCTTACCAGTGTCAAGATGAAGTCTCGGCTTTTGAGCTCATCTTCAACGGCTTGAACAGCTGTGGAATGGGGCTCAAAAGGTTGTAGGCGAGGTGGGGGTATCCATAAACCACCTCAAAAGGTGTGAGTCCAGTTGAGGAGTGGGTGGAGGTGTTGTAAGACCACTCGGCCAAAGCTAGCCACTTAGCCCAGTCTTGAGGCCGGTCGCTGGTGAAGCAACGCAAATAACCTTCCAGCCACTTATTCATGATCTCCGTCTGGCCGTCCGTCTGCGGGTGGTAAGCCGAACTCAATAACAGGTTAGTCCCACTTAACCTGAATAATTCTTTCCAAAATGCACTAGTGAAAATAGCATCTCTGTCGCATACAATTGTTTGTGGAATGCCATGTAACCTGAATATATTTTCAATGAATTGCTGTGCGACACTTGCTGCTGTGTATGGGTGTGATAGCTTGATAAAATGGCTGTATTTGCTAAATCTGTCAACAACTACCATGATGACTTCATACCCTTTAGACTTAGGTAAACCTTCAATGAAATCCATGCTGATGTCCTTCCATGTGCCTTCGGGAATAGGTAATGGTTGTAGTAATCCCGCTGGCTTGAGGTTTTCAGTTTTGTTTCTCTGGCATATATCACAACCTTTGATGTATTGTCTGATGTCAGTGCGCATTCCATTCCAGAAAAATTCACGTTTAATTCTCTCATGTGTTTTCTGCGTGCCTGCATGTCCCCCAACTGAACTGCCATGATACTGCTCTAATATTCTGCTGTGATAGTCTGTTAAAGTGCCCATGTGTAACCTGCCTTTGTAGAATAATAAATTCCCCTGCACTTTGTACTTAGTAGCATCAAGATCACCTTGTTTACTGCGGCTGATTAGCTGTTGTAACTGGGGGTCTTGATTATAGGCTTGCTGTAGATCATCCCACCAAGTTGCTTGCACCACGCTGATTGCTTGTAAGTCCCCCGCTGCATTTGTATACTCAGCACTGGTTGGATTAGGATCATTAATCATCTGCCTTGATAGAGCGTCAGCTGCTCTATTCTCTTTTCCGCATCTGTACTCGACTATAAAATCAAAACCGAGTAGTTTAGCGACCCATTTTTGTTGGAAGGGGGTGCCCACCCTCTGTTCCAACAAATATTTGAGGGCTTGCTGGTCTGTTCGGACCTTGAATTGATGCCCCAATAGATAGTGTCTCCACTTTCTGATAGCTAGAACTAAGGCCAAGAATTCCTTCTCATAAGTAGATAACAGTAGGTTCCTCCCTTTCAAAGCCTGACTTAGGTAGGCTAATGGACGACCTTCTTGCATTAACACTGCCCCAATTCCACAACCCGATGCATCACACTCCACCACAAAAGGGATAGTAAAATTTGGCAACCCTAGAACAGGAGGCCTTACCATTGCTGTTTTGAGTGCCTCAAAGGCCTCGGTAGCTTCATTTGTCCATAGAAAGGAGTTTTTCTTCAAAAGTGCCGTTAAAGGTGCTGCAATGCTACCATAACCTTTAACAAATTTTCTGTAATAACCTGTGAGTCCTAAGAACCCCCTCAAAGCCTTGGGATTCTTGGGAATTGGCCAATTAACCATGGCTGCAATCTTCACAGGGTCAGCTTCCACCCCCTCTTGTGAAATCACATACCCCAAATACTCCACTTCTAATGTGCCAAAGACACATTTTGAAGCTTTTGCATATAACTGATGTTGCTTTAGGATGTCTAAAACAGTATGCAAATGATCAACATGCTCAGCCATAGATTTACTATAAATAAGGAT
Organism: Salix suchowensis; assembly: GCA_029030765.1. NCBI lineage: Eukaryota > Viridiplantae > Streptophyta > Magnoliopsida > Malpighiales > Salicaceae > Salix > Salix suchowensis. Next base: position 624,642 of record CM054985.1, read on the forward strand.
GTCATCAAAGAATACAAGCACAAATCTTCTCAACTGAGATCTGAAAATCTCATTCATTAGGCCCTGAAAAGTTGAGGGGGCATTAGTCAGCCCAAAGGGCATAACTAGGAACTCATAGTGTCCCTCGTGAGTCCGAAAGGCAGTTTTGGGCACATCTTCAGGTTTCATCCTGATTTGGTGATAGCCCGACCGTAAATCAAGCTTAGAAAATAGCTTTGCCCCATGTAATTCATCTAATAGCTCATCAATATCAGGCTCTGATACCACTTGTTACGATTTTAATTGTAATAGCTAGAATTGACTCTGGTTTGTTTGAGGAACCAGACCCCCCCTTTACACTTAGCAATGTTTATGGAATTTTCGATAAACTTCATTAATTGAAATTGTTCTTTTAAATACAGAATTAAGAAATAACTACCCATTATCCTGACTAGTTGATAATGGATTAGAACGTGTGCAATAAATTAATTAAAGTACTGAATTAACTGAAATACTGATTAACTAAACAACAATAAAATACTTAATTAAAATAACAATCCTTCAGCTGCCCCGTGTCCAACATCCAAGTAACACAGTCCGGTTCCCCAATGTGCCATGTGTCGTGCATCCATGTCACCTTGGTAGTCTCATCTCCTCATCCATTGCGCCATGTGTTCCGTATCCAGCCTTTCATCACTCCCGCGTGTCCCTTGATGACCAGGCTCATAACAACTCTCCTCATCTATCCTAATTTTTTTTATCTGTTTCCATCTGTTCTTGACTTTCTACTTTGAGAAATGCAGGCATTATGTAATCTCTCTCTTTCGTCCTTTGCAGGGAATCAATCAGATCACTTGAAGATGAGTTTCTCATATACATTGCAAGAGATGCAGCACAGAAGGTGATACTGCAAAAGTTCAGGGGTGGGTGCCTATGAAATTCTGAAATCATTACATTTAACAAGCCTTCCTTCCTTGATTTATTTTCTGTTATTATCACTTCATACTCTCTCTATTTATTTTATTATCAACAAATCTCATTTTCATTTTATTTTTAAGGCGTGGCACGCTTCCTCTGTATATGAAGCTGTTCTTTTTTCAAGGAATCTCTTATTTAATTGGCAAGTTATCATTGTTGCCCAGAAAGTGGTACTGTAGTTTTAAGACGGCGAATGGGCGTTCTGACATGGTGCAATCTGAACTTGTTGATTATACAATAGGGACGGAACCCATGTTCTTCTTGATGGGCTCTAGATCGTCATTCAAGGCATGAAGCCGTTAGTTTTCTTCTAAGGTACGGTCGTCATAAGCTTCGAATGTATATGAAGTTGTTGTTTTTTTGCACAGATTTCTTATTTAAATTGGCAAGTTTTTGAGATATGGCTGGTTTTCAAGCATTTCTGCGCAGGTTTCTTTTATAATAAACAGATACACAGCATCTTCTGATACTTTGGATTTATAGTGTTTTCTAGTGCAGTGGCAAGTGATAAGTTTTCATTTTACAGGTCAGGAATTCTAATTCTCAGAATTCCAAAGGGCATCTATGTTGATGATATAAATGGTTATGTGCTACAGAAAAACAAATGTTTAAATTTATTGACCTTGTGATATTCTGTTTTCACATGCTTCTGTCAAGTTTTCATTTTTATTGAATTTTGAGAATTGAATCTTAATTGCAGGAAATATTTAGGGCATCTTGGATGAACTTTGCAAACTGACAAAACTTCCGGTGGAGAATATCAAGTAATCTCCCCACCCCCTCTGCATGCATTGTGATAATTCCATTGTTTATCTTCTCTTTCATCTTTGCACAGAATCATTTAGGAAGGTCTGATATACACTTGAAGACATGAATTTCTCTGCAGAACTGGTGCCATAAAAATTCAGCAATGGATCCATTGAAATTCTGGTTAAGTTAAATGGTCGAAATGAAAATATGGTGTAATTTTATTTTATTTTTGAATTTGATGAAAATTCAAATCTTTCATCAACAGTGTAGATGTTGTTAATATAATTTTTTTTTGAATTCTTGTTATCAATAAATATGATTCTGTTTGCTTTAAACTGAGATTTATTGATCTTTCCTGTTTGTGTTGATGGTGCCAACAGTGTAACTGTTTTGCTCATCTTTTATTTTGTGAGGGAGGACTTTTGACATCTTACTGGTGTAGGTTACTGTCGCTTGCATGGTGTTTGATGAAGCAGAAAATATTAAAGATGTGGGTCTCGTTGTGGATGATTCAAAAGGCCAGTTCAGCTGCAGAGGATGGTGGTGGGTAATTACAGAAAAGATCAGAGTAAGGTGTTTGCTTTTGCTCTTTTAATACTTTCTCCCGTAGCTTTATGAAGTTGTTCCTTTTCAGGGATTTCTTATTTAAGTGGCATGTATTGGGTGTCACTCTAACATTCTTTCTTTATCAACCACATCAGGTTTGACACAAGTGATAATGTGAATAATGGAACTGGAGTGTAAGTAGTTTTCCACTTCAAAATCAACTCGAGCCATAGCTTTTCCAGTGAACAAATATCATCAGGTGATGTTAGCACAATGTGTCATCAGGCACCAGGTATAAGAGTCTCCTACAGAAAGTGAAGGCACGATCATGATGATAATGAGGCAACAGAGAGAGAATAACAGTGTTTCATTGTAAATCATTATTAACTGCTGTCCTGCTGTCACAAGAACTAGTTTTGGAATCCCAATAGCTCCTGAAGTGTATTGAGTCAGGTATTTTCTTTGTTTATGTATCTGGTACCCATAAAGCAATTACTAAAGTGCATATTTGTATCCTGACGTTGATTGATATGTAAATTTTTTTCAAGGGAGGGTTACAGTGATGCTTCGATTCTACCTCAGATGGTACGTAGAATCATCTTTGAACACTCGTCTGCATATTGGATGAAATGGATACCACACATCCACATCAAACAAGGTATGAGAACTAACCATGTGTAGTTCTTATCAATGTCCTTGTTTATGTATGAGTTTAACATTCTAGTTTTCTTTCCCCAGGTCTACAGAAAACTTAGTGTTGATGGACAAATGGATTGCGATTAATTGTCCTGGATTGTATGTACTAGTCTTCAAGAATTAATGTGAGTTCTATTTATTTCAAGTTTTTCCTTTTACCTCATAAAAGGTTCTCTTGCTTTCAAGTTCTGTATGAGGAGGATTCAATAGAGGTAGAAGTGCTAACCTTGACAGAAAGTAGTAGATCAAATTCTATTTAACTGTCACTCTCTCTTCAAAACTCAACTCTGCCCCATGGCTAGGAGAGACTGCATTCATAATGTTTGCTTCTTTGGTTTATCAGCTTATATTGATTTATGTTTATTAGTAGTCTCGTGATCATCTTTTTTCACATAATTCTGTCCAATTGTTCTAGACCTCTTTATCAGTGTTTGCCTGTTCTGAACTTTGAGGATCAGATCATGATTGGATAAAGTTATATGCATGGATTGATTTTACATAAACAAATCGGTCTTATTGCTGATAAATCTTGAAGTATTGATAAGATGTCAAAAGTTGATGACTGATAAGCAACGTGTGCATATGCTGTATTTCCCTGTTGTTGACCATGTGTATTTTCTCTGGTCAGAGCTGCAACGTAACATTGATTCAGACTCAGCTGCAACGTCATTAGACTATTAATTTGTGTATTTATGTTCTCTTCTGTATCTTGCAGGGAGTCTGCTAGATCCCTTGAAGATGAAGGTTTGAGATACTCTACTGTATTGATGAATTTCAGTACAACCAAGCTTGATCTTGATGTCCATGGTCTTAAGGAATGTCTCCAGGGCTTTAACTGGTTTTCTGCAACTCGTTATATGGTGAATGCAGTTGGAAGTTCTTGTTTTTTGTTTCGGTCTCAACAGAACAACTTGTAGGAATTAGGACTGAATATTCAGTGTTTCAATATTCACGATCATAATTTCCTCAAGATCAAATAAGTCTCATTTCTCATATATGTTTTATGAACTTTTTCTTTGCATGATCAACACAAAGCGATTCTCACCTTCCTCTTGTTTACTGTTGGAAATGGGAAGAAATTTGACTGGAAACTTCCCAATTTTATCCATTGAATGACCAAAACTAAGCCCCCCTTTGCCAGACATTTTAGTGTCACTCCATGTAGTCTGATCTACACATCCTTTTCCATGTTAAAAATCTGACTATCCTCTTTAACATCCCTCCGACAGATTACAGGGCCTCATTGACCATTTCAAACAGAAAACTAAAATGTTTATATGATGCCAAGTTGAGTAGATTACCAAAAGAATGTCACTGCAATTTCTTCTGTTAACAGACTAAAGCATACAAAAGTAGTTTGGGCATCAGACCTGTAACCACTCACGTCTTACAGTATAAAAGAACAAAAGTATCGAACAAAAAAAGGTAAACAGAAGCAACCTCAAACGGTAGAATCAACAATGAACACTCCTGTGCGAAATTAATGGGTCAAATGGATATCAGGCATCCACATCAATCCTGGTATAGGACTGCTTCAAGTGAAGTTCTTTTCAATGTCCTTGTCGCCGTTTGTGTTTGGCGTAACATTCTAGCTTCCTATTCCTCAGTTGCCAAACAATTTACTGTTGAGCTAAATATTTCAACCGATTGGTACTTTACTGTCTGGAACAGTCATCAAGCATCTGAGATGTACATTTAATCTCCTTACTCCAAGCAGCTTCTTTCTCCTTGAAATTCCGTTTTTTTTTCTATTGTTTCCTTTCCCTTCCTTAGGAGGGTAGTACCTTTGATTATAAAGAAACCAACCAGAACCAGCTCAGGTAAGCATAATATAAAAAGAAAATTGAAGATTGGCATCTCTGGATTCCAATCATGCAAAAATCGATGATTGAGGGAAAAAGGCAACAATATTCAATCTCTTTATTTAAGCTTGTTTTTCGGCTAGCCTAAAAGCAATAAGATTTATCATCACAAGTGCCACTGTTCTTCATATAGGATCGTATTTTAAATAGTTGACAACCATGACTTGGAACCTGAACTGGGTTTCACATCGAAAACATCCTCAATATCGATAAGGGATACTGAATTTGATTGCTCGTCATGCACTTTGGTGCTCGAGTTCCTTGTATCAGAAACAGATTTGTTCGTCTTATGATATTTTTGAATTTTATGCTGTTTCACGGGTTTCCCAAGTTGAAGCTCGATCAATCTTTTTAGTCAGCCTCAAATGTTAGAATCATTGGTGTCCTACCCTATGAAATGGATGATTTGGACACGAGACATCCATTCAAACCTGCTATGATACTAACGGATTGCAATCACTTGAATGGCCCTACTGGAAATCAAGCCTTCAGCTTTGTCGAATGAAGTTAAAAATCCAAATCATCTTTCATTCACTTCTAGTGAGAAGAGAAACAACAAGGTGAAGGCACTGGTGGGGGCATTGGAGATTGTCGTAGGCTATGAATCTGATTCTGAAGGAACCTAGCTGATTAAAGCTTAAATTTCAGGTTGCTAATCAATGTGTTTGCTAGTTTTCCTTACAGTTTCTGGTTTTTGTTGTCTTTGAAAAGCATTGATGATAACATGCTGCTAGAGGATACACAAAACCCTTTATTCTGTTTTCTTTTTTCCGTAAGCAAGAAAGGACATGCATAGGAATAATATAAATCATGATTACATAAAATAAAAAAAAACTTTGATATTCAAGTTTTCCCCTGCATCCCAACAAATGGAAACATCATTATTTTCTCACTGCAAAAATTTATTAATTTATTGGCATTCTATTCAGTAATCCCTTCCAAAACTATTCCCCCTGTAGTACCTCAGCTGCAAAGAAACCTGCCTTTCCATTAACAGCTGCTGTCGAAATTTTTTAATAAAAATCTCAGCCTTCTTATCAATATCTTCATCTGACGAGCCATAACTTCTAGCCCTTTCAAATGTTCGGACTGGCTTGTACTTTTGATGATCTGATTCGACATCTTCAATTGCCCCATGTAAGCCAGTTCTATCATTAAAGCTCAGCCTTCTTGTCCTTCTAGAGGAAGAAGAAGAAGACGCAATACTAAAGAATTGAAGCCAATCGCCACTTTATGAAATTGAAGCTAAGTAGAAAGTTTATTTTCTTCACTGCCCTCTTCAAACTTCAAAGGGCCAAAAGCTGACCACTTCTGCTTCCCCATTTTGAGTTCTGATTTTCTTTTGCTGCTGGGAACTAATGAGTGAAGGAATTTATTGGAGGGTTAGGACAAGAAGAAGATTGTGTCGTAAGATACTCGGTTATTACAAGGAAGCGTGTATGTCAGTAATGATTATGACTTTTGTTTGCTGCTACCAACGTGAGGAATTTCACAGATGCACTATTTGCCTCGTTTGACCTACAGCTTTCTGGTAGTTTATTTCTTTTCTTATTGGACTGTCATTTCGGGATGTGACAATGCTGTTAAGATTGTATTCATCTGAGAGCATACCTGTCACTTAATTATATAATTGTTTCTATATATATATAATTTTTAACATCTGTTATCTTATTCAGGACACTTGCGATAATGGTTGTTAGACCCGGTTGACCCGGTAGACTAAAGCTGGGGGAGAAAAAGCTGGTGTTTTTGGCCAACTAGTTTTTTTGTTGTTTTTTTAGATCTGGTTTGTTATTTGTTATTGTGGTGTTTTTAATTTTTTTAATTATAACTTTTTTAACAAAATTATTTTTTAAATATTAAAAATAAATATCCATTTTCCAAAACAATTCCCGGAAGACATGGAAAAAACCCCGTCAGCCAATACAAGAGAAGGAGGGTGAAAAGGAACATGCTTGTTACAACTATCTTCATATATTTTTTTAGTTTATTTTGTTAAGCATAAATAATATTTTCTTTTTGTTTTTTTCAGTAAAAAAACATCGTGATATCCGTCACAGATATTTAAAATATTAACATCTTTTCTTTATTAAAAAAATAAGTTGTCCTTACGGGTTACAAAACTAGGACTTACTAAATAAATTAATTAATATTAATATATTATAAGGTAGTGGTGTTCATGACAGGTATATAATGATGGTGTTGGTGGTGGCTAATGCGAGGACAATGTGGTGGTGGTGGTGGTGGTGGTGGTATTGAGAAAGGCTGAATTATACCCTCCCATAATTAGAAATCCGAGACTTCTTTAATCAAAGAAAATGAGAAGACTTCTTTAATAGGATAATGCACAGGAATTCAGTCGAGTAACAAGTACAATTATGTATCAAAAATTCTTGCACCATCTTCTACCAAGAGTTCTTTCTTGCTTCAATGGCCGTGGCACAGGCACTACAAGTTTTAACAATTGTTCAGCTGTAAAAACTCCAACAGTTTTAGAGCCTGAGCTGTTTAAATTACTATATTTTACAACAACAACCATTCTATACATCTTTTGTAAAATTAGATCAACCACATGGCCGAAAGACGTCGTGGTTGTAACACAAGGAGGAGGGCTTCTCATCATTGTCATTAGGGGGGGGCATTCAACTGCAAAATATTTAAAACATCATCCAATCATGCATCGAAAGATTTGATGATGGTGAAATTTAACTCGGTGAGTCAACAAAGCTATAATCAGAGAGTCACCGAGCAGGAACAACAGGAAAGTACCTCGGTGCAGTCTTCCCGGTGCAAAAGTCCCACACAGCTGCCCCAGTCATCAACAATAGGCACAACTTGATCCCTAAAGAAGCGCATAACCACTTGCTTCAAGTGGAGGGTGCCGAGTAAAGGCTTAGCTGCTTTTAGTGGCATCATGATGCTCTCGATTGGTTCACTTGGTGATACCTGAACAGAGAGGTTGTACTCAAGATTGTCAGAGAGGTTCACGTTGTGGTCTGTAGGTTGTAGATTGTCAAACATGACCTCAAGTTATCGCAGGTGGGAAACTCTCAGTGGCATACTGGAATTTATCATCCATAAACAAGTTTATTAAAGAGTCCAGCAAGGACCCAACATTTGCTAACTAAGGGCATTTAATTGGGTCACATTCTTGGCAAGAGCCATTCATGTAAAAGAAGCACTCGTGGTAGATCCAATCTCAACATGTATCCATCTTGTTTTTTTTTTTTTTTCATTATCAGCCAACAGGAGATCCATTTTATGCTTCAAGAACATGGAATGCTGATAAATAAACTCACGTACCAGAGGAAGCAGATAAGGACTGACTATGGAATTGGTGAATCCCAGCAAGGCCTCTATGCGCATAGCAACCTACATTCCAAAGGTAAATTGAGGGTTGGGAACAACTTTAGTAAGAAATAACAGCCATGACTTAAGAAGTTACATGTAAAATTGCATAATTTCAAAATTCAAAAGTCTAGGCTAAGTAAGTTAAGGAAATTTAGGTTCAATCAAGAAATGTCTGAAAGATGTTCTTAACACTGGTTCCCATAAAGTGAGTGTATCCACCAAACACTTGTAATGCTCTGAGCCAATTGACAAGAAGTAAGAAATAACATTTCAGCTGATTCCAACATTGCATAATACAGAGCATCCAGTTATCATTTTATTTGACATGAAAATTAAATCAGGGGCACATAGTCACTCTTCATTTCATTTAGTCATGAAAAGTAAATTGCAATTACATACCATGCCCCCTCGACTTGTCCATGGTATCCGTTTCCATTTTAGTACAGCATTTGTGAGATTTTCCAGAGCCACATAAACCTGACAAAAGGATAACTCACAAACATTGTAATGTTCAGTAATTTCCCAATCACATCAGCTAATCACAGAGTTAAAAAAAGAGTAGTACTATTTGGAAACAAACAAGAGTAGCTTTATCATTTAAAGAAAATAAAAACACAATGCAAAGACAATAGCACAGTTGTTTGGAGTACCTGGCCATCATTTAAAGCCGCCTCCATGAGAAGATGATCCGCTTCTTCTTGAAGAGCAAGAGAGATGGCTCCAGATGTATCTGGCCACAATCGCCTGTGCAGATGTTTTACCATATTGTATTCTCCTTGAATGGCAGAAACACGCATAAGGGAAAGATAGAGGTGAGGCTTCGGTCGAAGCTTTGGGTTCACACCAGCACGTTTTATTGTTTCTCCAAATACACAGAGAGCATCTATATGTATCACAGCAAATATCTCGTGAGTGCTTATAAGACATTTGCTCTGTTTATATACCAACAATAATTGAGAACCATTAACACCCCTAAATTTGCATTGATTATAATTCGTGATTTCTTTAGAATGATGCAAAATTAGAGAAAATTAGGGGACATAAGTCAAAGAACTAAAGAAAAGAAGGTTCGAAATGCAATTACTGACTTAACTAGGTGAAGTAGGATAAGTTTTGCATGATTAAGTAAGTGAAGGAGTACAAGTTTTGGCATGCCATGCTTATGACGTGTCAAAAAGAAGGTAGATATGTGCTTTCCTTCAAAAATTTCAGAACTAACTACATCCTTTTCTTCCATTTCTTGAACTTAAGAGAGAGCTAAACACCATCCTATAAACTAACACTACCAAACCATATATTCCAAGAACAAATTGTAAGGTATTAGGGCTTAAATTCATTAGAATTGTTAGAAAGAAAATCAAAGATAGATTGTGCGGTTATAAAAGAAAGGAATGAAAATAAAGTAAAGGAAATAGAAATGGAAAAAGGGCCAAAGCTTAAGTTGGGTGATTAAATTAATAAGTATCATGCATGGACTCTTTTGGTGCGTAATTGATCAATAGGATAGAAATGTACAAAGATGTAAAATATAAGTGAATGATCAAGACAAGAGAACAAGATGTCATGCAAGTTTGTTTAATGGACAGCAGGATGTGTATGCTTATAAATACATGTCTTGTTGGTAAATTAAATTGATTAGGTAACAATAAGAAGCAATTAGAGAGGTTAGGTTACTTAAAGGCACAATTCTAAAGTGAATATAATCAAAGATACTAAGATGCATTACCAAAGTAATTCAGGAAGGGGTGTGACAGCTAGTGTCAGAAGTGAAAGAAGTAGAAGTTCAACTACTCTTAGTGTAACCTTCACCCATTAAAATGAATCAGATAGTACGATTTTTTCAGCATAAAAAAAACACTTTTTTCAAAGAATACATGCATGCATGTATGGTTAAATGCTTAAATATTACAAATTGCTGAAATTAATTCAACTTTCAATTCCAATGCAGCTTATAACCTAAATTGATCAGCACTGTAGAATCCCGAGTAAAAAACCCAAATGTGGCGTACCATTCATGGAACCACAGTTTAGAAATGCATCAACCATTGCTGTGAATGCAGTTCGATCAATAACTAAATTCCGATGCAATTTCATTTCAGAAACAATCTTCTGAACTGACAGGAGATCTTTGGCACCACCAAAGCCCTGCAGAGAAAAGGAAAGCAATAAAACAGTTAAAACACATTTTTTTTTTTAACTGCAGTCCCTGATTCACAAAAAACAAGACCAAGAGGCCACTTCAGCAGTAAAATAAGCAAGCCATTTAGTTAAATGGTTTCTAAACACTATGGTAAATATTATAAATTCTCAAATTTGAATTTCCACAAACTCCTCATCACAAAACAAAGTATATATGCACAATTCACTGACCTGAAGTAAAGTTGTGTAGGTGACAACATCCGGATAAAGCTTGTCACGGCTAAAGTTTTGTGCTTTGTCCTGAAAAGGAACAAGGGTTTAATAATTCAAGTAGATTAACATAACTTTTTGTGCAGCAACCTAATTTCTTGTTTACAGAGGCTCTAAACTGGCCTTTCAAATGCATGCTTGTGACCTTCATTTCATCGAAGAACCGCATTGCATCATCCAATTTCCCAGCCTTCACACATGCAGATATTAGAGTATTATATGTGAGCCTGTCAGGGGTTAACCCTAACTCCAATATTTCGTCATGCACAGGCAATGCATCTTCTGGACAGCCAGCACCTATGTATCCCTGAAACGTCAAAGAGAAAGATGTTTAAAATAATAACAAATACTAGATATTTGCTTCTCAATGGAATGCCATAAAACCCAAAAGTACAGATCAGTGCTCAACCTTCATTAATAAGTTATATATCAAGATGGAAGGATTGCGGCTTTCATGAAGCAAATAACCATAGCGTGCTAGAAGACCCTTAGCTCGGCGTATATCTCCTGCACTACAGCAGTGCAAATGCAGCAATATAAATAAGCCCATGGTTTTAAAATTACCAATAAACAAACCTCATGCGTGTAGTGAGGCCACAATAAGTAAATAGATTACGAATACAAGCAACGAAAAGGCAATTTAAGATGTTTAAAATTTGGGCTCGATGTCGTATCATGAAATGGTAATCCTAATCAAGCACAACCCAATCTATCCAGTTTATCAAGAATAACTCTTAACGGTTTCAGGTGCTACCACTAAAGAACCTGGAAACAAAACAAAGCCCATAACTTCATCTCTTTTAATACAAACCTGCTGAAATTAGAGCATTTAAGAGACCAAATATCATCGGAGCCGACAACTTTGGACTTCCAACAGCTGTACCCATTTCCACTGATTCCAATATCTGAAATGCTTCATCAATTCTTCTAGCCACACCCAGACCCTATCGAACAATAATTAAATTAATAATCAAACTAATATGAAATCAAAACAAAAGCTACGACTACAGAACACCCCATTTAAAGTTCAAGCACCTTTAACAGAGTCCCATAAGAGACACCATCAACCCTACAGCTTTCTGACTTGCACATTTCATCAAACACCTTAAGAGCAGACTCGGTATCCCCGCAATGCACACAAGCTTCCATCACCGCATTCATAACTATAGTATTTAACTTCCCATACCTTCTCTTTGCACTCTCGACTTCCTCAAAAATCTGTTCCAACTGTCTTCTTCTAGTGAGCTGAACTATACGAAAGGTAAGGCGTTTGAGACTATGATGAGGCTTGTGAAACCTACGAAAAGTGGGTTTAGAGGAATAAGAGAAGGTGATTTTGAAAGGGGGTAATGGGTTTGATGATGGGAACTTAGTAGAATAGAGGGAGAGAATATGGTTTTGCATGGCATTGCTGGTGATGGTAGTAGTGAAAAAACCCATTAATGATCAGCCATGGAAATGAAGGTAGAGCTTAGGGTGGGAGGGAAACAAGGATAACGGATAATGTGTGGGTAAAGATGGAAATTACTGGCGGGTAAATAAGTGGAGGGCGTTAAAGTTGGTTAGGTTTGGACTATTCATTTTGTAATAACCCGGCCCGTGAATTGGGTTTTGGGCCGCAACCGGGTCATGGACCGGGTCAGGTTTATGAACTTCAGTTACCAAAAAACCATAGCCAACTTCAAACAATTACACTAAAAGTCCTTCTCCTCTTCCTGTATTTATATTCCTTCGCTTATAAAGTACACAAGGGCTGCATCTGTTCGGGTCTGTCAAATATTCTCTCTCTACCTCTCACTGAATTCCACTCTCTCTCTCTCTCTCTTCTAGTTGGATCTCACCTCATCGTTAAACGGTTCGTTTTGCCTCTCTAATTCTCTCTCCATCTGTTTGGATTCCGAGAAAGTGATTCCATTTTCTCGGTACCCAAACAGATTGCTCTTTTATATGTTTTGAATTATCATTACTATCATTTATGGCTCTAATTGATTGATTTTTAGGTTTCGATGTGCTCACAATATAAGACGACGACTTCTTGATTGTTTATTGCTTTGTATTTAGGTTTCTGATCTGAGTTTTAGACTTAACAGATCTGAAATGCGTTTTTTGATTAATTTCTAGATCTAATTCTGATTATTCTCGAGTAATTTATTTGATTAGCTGTTATTGTTTAATGTTTTTGGTTTTGGTGCTAATCAGATTTAGTACATTTATGTGTTAATTGTGCTGGATCTGTAATTTAGGTGAAGTTCTGGTTAGTGATTTGTGTGTGAATGTTGATGGAAAGTTGAATGATAGTGTTGATTTGGGAACACTAGTGGAAATAGTTGAGAGTTTGTTAAGATTTGGTGGTGCTGAATTGTTTGAAGACAAGGTTGAATCTGTTCTGTTCTGTTCTGTTCTGTTACATTAGTGATCACATTGGTTAATGTTTACGATTTGAAGAAGTTAAAATGAGATTGCTGTTAAATGTTAATGCTTAGTGCTGATTTGATTTTGCTTCTAGTTGCAAATTCGGTGTCCTTCAAATCGGCATTATTATTTGAATGGAAGGTGTTGAACCATGTTGTATTTGTAATGTAGGTCGAATAAATCTGGTCACTGGTAATTCTAAATGAATTTGATGGAAATGGTAGAATGTTGTTAAGAATATGAGCTGTTTCTGTTGGCTTAATAGTAGGAAATAGAGAGGCTAAATGTAAATATCAAGATATTTATGATTTTTTTTTTAATCTTGCATTTTGCTGAATAGAGATGTATTTTTTGGAAGAGACAGGAAACATGTTATATTTATTTGTTCTAACATTTTGTTTTTCACAGTCAGTGCTCTTTTTTCCTTTTCATGTCTATATATCTTATATTGATTTCAGTTAACATGACTTTGTTGTATCACCAGGAAATAAGAAAAGAGATGGAGAAGTCTTGTACATTTCTTGTGCACTTTGATAAAGGGTCCCCAGCTATAGCTACGGAGATCAAAGACGCACTTGAAGGCAGTGATGTGTCAGCTAAGATCGATGCCATGAAGAAGGCAATTAGTCTTCTATTAAATGGGGAAACCTTACCACAACTATTTATCACCATAGTTAGATATGTCCTGCCATCGGAAGACCACACTGTCCAGAAACTTTTGCTTTTGTATCTGGAGATTATTGACAAGAAGGATGCCAAGGGGACGGTTTTACCAGAGATGATTCTCATATGCCAAAACCTGAGGAACAATCTTCAGCACCCCAATGAATACATCCGTGGGCGTGACGTTGAGGTTTCTCTGTAGATTGAATGAGACAGAAATAATTGAACCCCTTATCCCTTCAGTCCTTCAGAATTTAGAGCACCGACATCCATTCATTAGGAGGAATGCTATCTCAGCTGTGATGACCATTTATAAGCTTCCTCATGGTGAGCAGCTTTTGGTTGATGCTCCAGAAATGATTGAAAAGGTTCTGTCAATAGAGCTTGATCAGTCAGCTAAGAGGAATGCTTTTCTCATGCTCTTTAATTGTGATCAAGATCGGGCCATTAATTACCTCTTGACCAATGTTGATAAGGTCTCTGAATGGGGTGAACTGTTGCAAATGGTTGTCTTAGAGTTGATTCGGAAGGTTTGCAGAACGAATAGGGGAGAGAAGGGAAAATACATTAAGATCATTATATCATTGCTGAATTCGCCTTCTAATGCAGTTATTTATGAGTGTGCTAGTACGCTTGTTTCTTTGTCATCTGCACCTACTGCTATTAGAGCTGCTGCCAGCACATATTGCCAGCTTCTAATTTCTCAGAGTGACAATAATGTGAAGCTTATAGTTCTTGATCGTCTGAATGAGCTCAAGTCTTCTCATAGAGAGATCATGGTTGACAGGATTATGGATGTGCTTAGGGCACTATCCAGCCCGAATCTAGACATTCAGAAAAAGACTCTAGATATTGTTCTTGATTTGATCACCCCCAGGAACATTAATGAGGTTGTTCTCATGTTGAAAAAGGAAGTTATGAAAACTCAAAATGGAGAGCTTGAGAAGAATGGTGAGTACAGGCAGATGCTGATCCAAGCCATCCATTCTTGTGCCATCAAGTTCCCAGAGGTGGCAAGCACGGTGGTTCATTTGCTGATGGATTTCCTGGGAGACAGTAATGTTGCTTCAGCTATTGATGTTGCCATATTTGTCCGGGAGATAATTGAGACCAATCCAAAACTGAGGGTTTCTATTATAACAAGACTGTTGGATACTTTCTACCAGATACGAGCTGCAAGGGTTTGCTCCTGTGCTCTTTGGATAATTGGTGAATATTGCCTGTCCCTTTCTGAAGTTGAAAGTGGCATTGCAACCATCAAGCAATGCCTGGGAGAATTGCCATTTTTTTCAGTTTCAGAAGAGGGGGAAGCACCTACTGATGCTTCTAAGAACTCTCAGCAGCCAAGCTCTGTTACAGTTTCTTCTAGAAGGCCTGCTATTCTTTCTGACGGGACTTATGCAACACAGAGTGCTGCTTCTGAAACTTCCTTTTCCCCTCCTACCAATGTTCAGGGGTCATTGGTTGCTGTGAACTTGAGATCCCATCTTCTCACTGGCGATTTTTTCCTGGGAGCAGTTGTGGCATGCACTTTGACAAAGCTTGTTCTGAGATTGGAAGAGGTGCAGCCTTCTAAGGTTGAAGTAAACAAAGCATCAGCCCAGGCATTGTTGATCATGGTCTCTATGATACAACTTGGGCAGTCACCAGTTCTATCACACCCAATTGACGGTGACTCTTATGATAGGATTCTCTTGTGCATAAGATTACTATGCAGTACAGGTGATGAGGTCAGGAAGATATGGTTGCAGTCTTGCCGTCAGAGTTTTGTCAAAATGCTTTCAGAGAAACAGCTGAGGGAAACTGAGGAACTAAAGGCAAAGGCTCAGGTTTCTTATGCACAACCAGATGACCTTATTGATTTCTACCATTTGAAGAGCAGGAAGGTAAAGAAAGTCTTGCATTTTTTAGTTTTTGGCTTAGAGTTTGCTAAGAGCCGCTGCTAATTTTGGTTATTAGTATTTGTTACTATCATTGATACATTCCTTGATAGTTGCTTATGGAAAAGTGATATTAATATTTGTTTTTTTTTTATCTATGCTGCATTTTCCCATTAAATCTCTTGTATCTGCATAGTTTACATGATTTTTCTTGTGTTGTGAACCAAGTCTCTTAAAAGTTGCTTGTTAACCCTTTCATTCTTTGAGAATTGGATCTGCTTGATATAATCTGAAAGGGTCATTTTCTTTTAGAATGATACAGTTTTAGGCATTGGTATCATTTGCTAGCAAGAATTCAATGCCAGTGACCATTTCATGCTATGATGTTTTGTACTTCGAAGTTGATGTGTTCCTCATGTTTCAATGGTCAGGTCTCATCATTTCAATATTTTTTTGTTGTTGTTGTTGAATATCTAGGCAATGCTTGATTTTAGATGTTGTTAAATGGTATCACAGTGATTTCTGTTGATTAGTAAAATATTCACATTAAGTGTTCCTGGCTTCATCTAAATTACAGGGTATGAGTCAGCTTGAGTTGGAGGATGAAGTTCAAGATGATTTGAAACGAGCAACAGGAGAGTTCATCAAGGATGGGGATGATGCAAATAAGCTTAACCGCATTCTTCAGCTCACAGGATTCAGCGACCCTGTTTATGCTGAAGCTTATGTGACAGTTCATCACTATGACATTGTGCTTGATGTCACAGTGATCAACAGGACAAAAGACACTCTCCAGAATTTGTGTTTGGAACTTGCCACAATGGGTGATCTTAAACTGGTGGAGCGGCCCCAGAACTATACCCTAGCTCCCGAGTCTAGTAAGCAGATAAAGGCCAACATCAAGGTGTCCTCAACCGAGACTGGAGTGATTTTCGGCAATATTGTGTATGAGACATCCAATGTACTTGAGCGGACAGTTGTTGTGCTTAACGACATCCACATTGATATCATGGATTATATTTCTCCCGCAGTTTGTACAGATGCAGCTTTCAGAACAATGTGGGCAGAGTTTGAATGGGAAAACAAGGTACCACATGCATTCCCTTTGACTTATTTATTTCTGCGATCTGCTTGCATGCCTCCGGCAATGATGTAAGACTCTTCAAATTTCATCTGACATAATCATCACTTTTTTTAGTTACTGGGACATGAGTGACAATTTACACAAGAATATCTGAACTGCATCATTCCATTTATATAGTGATGGCCACTTGAGCTGTGTTATGATGCAAAGCAATCATTCTCATCTGCACAAGTATTTGCAGTTATGCAAAAGCTTTAGTTATTTGGGTATTTAATTCTCTTTCTTCTTCTTTTTTGGCGAGAAATGGTTTCTTTGCTGGCCTCAATCTAAACTATCATCCCTTGCAAACTCCGTTGGTGGCAGGCAGTACTATCCATTTCTATGTTATTGAATTTGATGTTATCACCTGCCTGAATGCTTCTTAAGGGATTGTCTCTAGTCTGGATGTTTCTGAATCCGATCTCCATTCTTGTACTCTGTTGTATATTGGTTTCCGTATTCTTATTTCAATCTCTGCACACTTCTCTTCTACATCAATTACTGGTGCATTTTGATATATAACAAATTCAAAAAATGTTTTTACTTGCATCTTTTGTCTCAGGTCGCTGTGAACACAATAATTCAAAGTGAGAAGGATTTTCTGGATCATGTCATCAAGTCTACCAATATGAAGTGTCTTACGGCACCGTAAGTTATTTTGATCTACACATACTCCACACAAATAGCAATAATTTAACAAACTCTTAGACTGATCTGATGTCCTTCCATCGGTATTTAACCCAAGTGCTTTTTTTGGATGGTTGGATTTCAGGTCCGCACTAGATGGCGACTGCGGTTTCTTGGCTGCAAATTTATATGCAAAAAGCATTTTTGGTGAGGATGCGTTGGTTAATATCAGTATAGAAAAACAAGCAGACGGTAAGCTTAGTGGGTACATTCGGATAAGGAGCAAGACCCAGGGAATTGCCCTCAGCCTAGGGGATAAGATCACTCTCAAGCAGAAGGGAGGCAGTTGATGTAGACAGTGAGCAACTTACCCACCCATCACAAGAGTAGCCAACTGCAATTTTTTATGTTTTGAGAATCAAAATTACAAGGGTTGTTAATATTTTTTATTTACAAATTCGTACGAATTGATTTAGGTACTTCACATATTGCCCCTTGAATTTCGTTACCTGTACTTAGAAATAGTCTTCTGGAAGTTGCTTTTGTTGTCTTTCTAGGGTTGGATGTTGTTGGCGGTGGCAGAAATTTTCGTTTGCTTAAAGAGGATTCTTTCTTTACGAGTCATTAAGCTTGGTAATGCTGAGTAGGTTGCTCGAAAACCCCATTCTTGTATCCTACTGCCTGGTGCTGCTTCGTATTCCTACCTTCAACATTTGGTGTTTAGGTCATTTTGACATTTCAGCAAAGAACAACTTTTCTGCGCTGGGTTTATGTAAAATTCACTTGCTCATAGTATATTATATTATTATTATTATTATTTTTAATTAACATGAGTTTATTTTCCCACCACATGTTGTAGCCTGTAAATTCTCGATGAAAGAAAGTCCATCATCACTCACAAGCAGGAGATGGATGGCACGTTCATTTGTTTTTCTTTTTAGGTTAAAGTAATGACTCGACGACAATTATTCTTTGGGGATTTCATCATTTCAGCAACCATTCTCAATCACCAAGCCACTTCTCCCAGAATTAAAAGGCTAAGATATTAATTCAATCTCTCCCTATTCTGCCATGGAGTGATTATTCATGAAGTTTGCATTCAGTTTTAGTTCTTGTTATTAAACCTGGTACGGCTTGGTGGTTTGGCTTAGATCAGCAAAAAAAAAAAAACATTTAACAATTTAAAATATAGTTTCACATTCAATGGTGTCCAAACCTAAATTATTTATTCCTAAAGGCAAATTCATGTCTTATCGTTTCCCAAAGGTAAAAATGGCTGCCACAAATTATTGACAACTCTTACTCTAATTTGAACATAAAAATAACCTTCAGTGGTCACAACGAGCTGATCTTTTATAGAATACAGCTCGGAAAATACAATTATATAATCTCAACTTAATTCAATTATCAGATTAAAATTTATGGCTGTTTTTGTCAACAAGCTTGTTTGACTGGTTCCTTTTTCTTAGACCTGGTATTGTCAATTTGATTTGTCAACATACTTGCTAAATGTTACATGTTAATCATGATTTTTTTTCACAATAATTGTTGTTGTTGTTTTAGCCATTGATTGATTATCCACAAAACGAGTTGAATTATGAAAAATCAGTCTCTGAACATGCAATTCATCAAAGCTCTAAGTTTTGAGTCTCTCTCCATGAAGTTAATATTTTGGAAACAGAGGTAAGGGATTAAGCATAAATGGATTCATAAAACAAAGAAATTATAGCTTTGAAACCACGAGTCATAGTTACTTAATTTCACAGAGACTAACTTACTGTCCTTTCTGCTTGTCCAACACTAGAGAAACACCTTAAAATGTGAAACTTGGTACATCAATAACAGTTTAAACCTCCTTGTAGTGAAGAAGTCAAGAACAATACAACACTGATTTCATCAGGAAGAAGCTTGGCTTCTAGAATTGAAAAAACTGTTGCAGAAAAACAGTGATCGGTAGTTGTTAAAAGGGGACTAAGCTTAAACCCATTCCAAATATAATATTAGTTCAAGTTGGAAGAAATTTGCCGGGTTAATGTCACCATTACCTATCAATATTACTTCTATCTTTCTGTCAATCTTCGCACACGACTCTGATGGTCATTTATCAGGTTCTGCAACTCCCTGCACCGAAATGCTGACAATTAGTATGAAACTTTGAGGTTAAAACCACTTATTATTATCTCTTATCTATAAGTAATATGTGCATCCAGGTTGATGGTTTGTTCATCATAAATTACAGCAAATGATTGGTATATACCTTGCCTCGAAGTACTTTTGTAAGAACATGTTCACGCTCCTTCCATGAAGTATCAAATCAACTTCATCCAATTTGATCTGCTTCAACTTCGGTGTGCTTTGGTTTTCATCTGAATCCACAATAGCTGCAAGGGTTTCCATTTTAGGACACTGACGAACCTCTACTTTTTCCAAGGATGGCCATTTGAAAGGCAAGCTATCCAAGCAAAAAGCAGCAAGGTTAGGAAGGTAGAGCAGTGAAAGTTCTACTAATTGTGGGAACACCACAATATCAACCGTCACTCGTTGCGATTCCTTTGCAACAACTGTTTCCAGTTCATCGCAGCCTTTTACTAGCAGTTTTTTCAATTGGCAAAGACTTTGAGCAACAGAAGTATCGAAGAGAATTTTAAGCTTGTTGCAGTTTTGAATGTCTGCAATTTGAAGATTATCCAGGCGCAGTAGTCTAGTAGGGCCGTCCCATATGCATTTCATTGCTGGCAAATCACATAGTGCAAGTTCTCTTAAATGGGACAGCATCTTTTTCTCCTCGAACGCTGGCTTTTCAATTTTGAGGTTTAATACATACTCCAGCGCTCCACATGAATCCACTGAAACCTCTTCAAGTCCATCGAACCGTTGCATCAGTTCAAGTGAAGCAAAGACATTGATCAGTTTCTCGCACTTAAAAAACCCCAAACTCTTGAGCTTCTGCAGAGACATTGACAATTCAGCAGGAAGTGCGCCGTGGCATAACCCTTTAAAGGATCCCAAACACTGAAGGTCTAGCTTTTCCAGGTGCATCAAACAAGTGTGTTGATGATGCTCTATCACGGGTGGCATCTTCCATTCTTCACTGTCAATCAAATACTCAAGGTCAGCACAATCAGATATTTCCAGAGTTTTCAAGCCAGCTAAGCCATCTCTATCTGCCAGCTGGTGTGGGAAAATAGTCCTTAGCCCCTCGAAGGACGATAGTTTAAGATACTGCGTTCTCTTCAGTAATGGCTTGACACAGGCTAGTGAAGGACTCGCGAGAAACTTCTTGGCATTGACCCAACCACAAACCTCAAGATAATTTGATTGCTTGTGATGGACAGAGCCGCGTATGGCTATTTTGAAAACCTCCAATTCAGGAAAACTGAAACCTTCTGGTATACATCCAAGATCAGGGACTTCCATTATTAAGGTGGTTAAGTGGGACATTGATTTCAGCTCAGCTATGTGCTCTCTGGTGTATTTCATGAAAGAACTTGAGTACAGCTCTTCTAATCTGGACCACCTTGAGATGACATTTGGAGGAAATATGGCATTGAATTTTTGTCTGCTATGTTGACAGTCTTCCAAATCAAGCAACCTTATATTTGTCAACTCCCCTATTTCCTGTGGTAGGTCTAGGAGCTTGCAATTTGCCAAGCTAAGAACTTCAAGCATCTTCATCTTCCCAATAGCATCTGGGGCAGCAATCCTGCAATTTTTAATGATTAATGTCCGAAGACTTGTTAGATAAGAAAATCCTGGTTCCAGTTTCCTCGAAAAGTAAGGATCGCCTTTCGAGATAATATCACTCTGATCGAAAACCTTAAGGGCTGTCATCCCTTTAAAGACTCCTTCTGGCATCGGCTGTTCAATACAGTTGCCTTGCATCAACAATATCTGGAGGTCTGAGCAGTCCCAGGAAGCAGGGTATCCATTTATCTGATTGTACATCACTGATATCCCAGTGTAATGCTTCAAAGTTTCCGCATTTGGCCACTCCATCAACTTCTTCCCAGATTTCACAAAGTAAATTTCAGATGCAATTGTTTTTGCTACATCACGGACAACATTGTTCATTTTGATGCATCCTGTTTCATCGCCTGCTAACAACAGACATGAATCTTTGAGAATTTTTGTGATAGAATGTGCTCGCCTCCTTGCCTCCTGTATAGTCAGAATATCTTTAAACATTTCCAGTCCAATCCCGTATCTCACCAGAACCTCTATACAGATGTTGTAGTCCTCCGGAAATAAACAGCAAAACAAGAACATTGACTTTGTTTCTTGATTTCTCAGGTGATCGTAGCTTAGCTTGAGGCACTTATACACGATTTCGTTCGTGCCCTCAATGTTAGAAGGTATTGGTTTTTGAAGTTCTAGAGCAGCTTCTTCCCATTCTTCCCGGGCTTTGTCTCTCATTGTACGTCCCACTGTAACAAGGGCTACGGGCAAACCACCGCATTCTCTGCAGATCTTCTTTGCCACGGAATTCAATTCGGGAGAGTCCATAACCTCACCAGCATTCATCTTAAGCAAGCCCCACGATTCATTTTCAGATAAAGCATTTAGATGGATGATCTTCGAAGTCTCAATTCCTGTGGTCATAGAATTGCATACTTGTCTGCATCGTGTTGTCACCACAATTTTACGAACTTTACAATTCACATTTTCAGGATCGTTATGATCATCATCCCCAAATGGAATGCCTATGGAAGCCAGATCAAGGGTGTCCCAAATATCATCCAAGATAATAAGGATCTTATCCACACTCTTCAATCTCGCACGCAACCGACCGGCTCGTCCTTGTTCTCTTTTCTCGTCGAACTTGAAGCCCACCATATCTGCTATCTGCTGCTGGATGTTTTTCACCTCAACAGAACGTGACACTACAGCCATCACAACAGCATCGAAAAGCATATCTTCTTTAGCCCTTCTTTCAATTTCCTTGACTAAAGTCGTTTTACCGACACCAGCCATTCCATGTATCCCGATAAAATTGATCGTACCGCCCTCCAATGCCTCCATGATTTCCATTATAGCCAATCTAGTGCTTTCAAAAATAACAAAATCTTGAGACACTATTTCTGGGGGAGCTGCAGGCATGGAAACATTATCGAACTGCCCATCTACTTTTATCTTTGCAATTGCTGTGATTTTGTTGTCTGCTTCTCTGCTTAGCCGATAGCGTGCAGCCAAATCAAGAAACCACTTATTAAACCACCTCTTGTTTGGATCGGCATCATCTTCCAAAGTTTTCCTAGCCTCCAAGATGACCCCGTCAGCTCTCGACATCCAGCTTCTAACCTCATTTTTAATTGTTTCACCCTTCGCTATCGCTGCGTCAACTGATCCCTGGACATTTTTTCTCACTTCTTCTAGTATTTGAACTTGATCTTTGAGAGTCTCTATGTTGCTGTTGTGGTGAATTAAGAAGTCAAATTGTCGTCCGATTGGCTCAACCAGGAACTCTCCAATTTTTCCAATGATGGAAATCACAATATCAACAGCCATCTCAGTATACGTTTAGCGTCTGAGGTAATACGATGAAGAAAAGTATAGTTAATGCATGTCTGTCTCTTCCTATCTTTACAGGAATGGACTAGGTACAATTGCTTATGCATCCAAAATAATGAAAGCAATGACACAAATACAAAAAGTAGAGATCTTGACGTGAAAATTAAGTATTACAGATACGTTGGACCATACAGACAAGGCAAAGCCAACAAAAAAAAACCCGCCAAGAAGCTTAGACATGTCAAATACATAGCTTGAAGCCTACAAAATATTCTGTAGGGGTAGCTGAAGACCTTCAAATTACACTTAAAAAATGTTGTTTTTACTATTTTAATTATTTTTCTAGTTAATTTTGATTTTTAATTACTATTCCAACTTAGATTTGGAATTATTTTTTTTGTTAAGTCAGTTTTAATCTATATATAAATTGGGTTCTTGAATTACAAACTTCTTTGAAAATATAGAGTTTTCTCTTTATTTCTATGCAATTTAGAAGTGTAATTTCAGAACTTGAGAAACCTTGGTTTTATCCACGCTGTATGTAATATCAGATTTTTCAAAACATAATATGAAGATGATCACAGCAAGAAATTGCTAAAAGAGCTCATCCTCTTCCAAAGCTAACATCATATTTATCAACCTCCAATACTGTAAAGATAGAACTTCATTCCTAGCAGACATGGAAATAAGAATTCATCCTGTTCAAAATCAAGCAAATTATGCAAATAACTGCTAGATGGTGTGAATGAAGAACATACCTCTCTTTCTTTGAATGGCTTGCCAAGAAAGGTGAAGGGTAACTGAAACAGAAAATGCAGAAAAGAAAACAGTAGTAATGAAATCACCATGTTGATCAGAAGGAAAGGAAAAGTTATTCTTTTCTTGTTTGATTTGCCTGCACAATCTATAATACTTTTCTTCATTGAGGAAATCGCTATATACATTTCCCTTTTCCTGTAGCTATCATCTCTTTATAGCATTTTATCAAAAACTATCAGGATTGCTTAAAGTTTATGTTAACAGGCCCTACAAACTATTCCTTGTTACAAATGGTCATTCGAGAACGCTACTCACAAACGGTTTCGAAGGTAAGCAAAACTATTCCATGTCGAAAACACAGTAATTCTCACACTCCACAGCCCGTCAATATGGAGCTGCTTTTGCTACCCATCCAGTTGGGGAGAAGAAGGGGTAGCCCATCCAAGCCCTAAGGCCCAACTTTATCCAAGGTTGGCCCTGACCTAAGCCAAGTCCACCCCACCAAAACTCGGAAAAAAAGGGGAGGCTCAAGCCCGGTCGAGGCCAGGGAGAGGAGTAGCCAGGAGATAAGAAGTAGCCAAGACCTAACAAAAGCCTCGAGCCACACAGAACCTTAGAGAAAGCCCCATAGGGAGTGTGGCAAGCCTAACATAGCCATAGGGCCCGACTGTGCCCTAGTCATCCGTGTCCTCGGGACCCAGATGGGCCTTGGGCCCAACCAAGAAGGAATAAAGGAGGAACCCACCACCCCACTGATTCCCTCACACGCACTTGAATTCTCATGAAAACACGTGCATCCAATTCCCTGATCGGATCGGAGGCTCCACTCTAGGTCTGCTGTAGGTCCGAGCCACCCTTCTCCGATGGAGGCGTCGTCTTACCCCCTCGAGATGCATATCATTATTCCCATCGTAGGATAATTGTCGGTGAAGTAGGGTTTGTAACCTCTATCATTGCTAGCTAGCCTTATCCCCTCGACTTTCTCTATCAAAAGTCTATAAATTCGAGGATCACCGAGTCAAAAGAATACAACTTGGAAGAATATTTATTCTATTAAATAATTATCTTATCTAAAAGCTCTAACTTGTAAGTGAAGTTTCAGAATATAATTTATATTATTCTCTAACACACCCCCTCAAATGAAAGTCTTATGGACTTGAAACTTGCACGGGCCCACATCACTTTATGCTTGGTTTTTATCAAATAGAATGGAGGTGGTGAGATTCGAACTCGTGACCGCTAGATCAACAAGGCTCTGATACCAATATTAAAAAACCATCTCACCTAAAAACTCAAGCTTGTAAATGAGATCACATAATATAATTTATATTATTCTCTAATATATTTTCCATTCTCTTTGTTAAATGTTATTCCCGTACGTTGATTTACAAAATTGTCTCTTGTTCTGATAGATCGTCAACCTCAAGTCTAGCCTAAAGCCTAAAAAA
The DNA here is from genome assembly GCA_029030765.1 of Salix suchowensis. Classification (NCBI taxonomy): domain Eukaryota; kingdom Viridiplantae; phylum Streptophyta; class Magnoliopsida; order Malpighiales; family Salicaceae; genus Salix; species Salix suchowensis. The sequence goes on from CM054985.1 coordinate 649,633, forward strand.
AACAAAATCTTTAAAGCTATATGCAACAAACAGAAAAACCAATTCTGCTACTGCTGAAAGATGAAGTTTAGTCAAAGCTTCATCCAAGTTAATAAGGATCTTATCCGCATTCGCCAATCTAGCAAGCAACCGACCTGCTCTTCCTTGAATTGAAGCACAGCTAGCATATCTGCTAGCTATCTTCTGCTGAACACTTTATTGTTCTTCAATGCTTCTGTGAGTGCCTTCATGGCCAGCCACTCTGGTGCTTTCGAAAAGTACAAAAGATCTTGAGAACACAACTTTATTCCTGGAGGAGGTGCAGCCTTGGCGCCGTCCTCTTTAGTTTCAAAAAATGCTACAGATTTTCTATAAATTAACTTAATTATCACATAATCGTCGCTTAATTAAAGGAAATAATTGCTCTGCAGGTACATCAGCCACATTCTATATATATATATGCCGCGAGTCACCTGCATAAAGAGTCCTATATTATCTTAATTATGAGGTTATCAGACCTCTTCAATTTGCATCTCACTTCCATTCTTATGAGAAGAAGTGCCAATGGATTTCTGCTAATGAGAATATCAAGTGATTTTTTTTTTTTAATTATCAATTGAATCCAAAAAAATAATCCCTCTTAGGGTATGCCTATGATATTTAAATTCATTATTTTATTACTAATTAGTAAATGTAAGGCTATTTAATTTCATAATGAGTTTTTCATCTATTGATTAAGAGGATATGCTACCTTTTTAGCTAATAAAACTCAAATCTTATTTGATGACATTATAAAAAATAAAAAATAAAAAAATAAAAAAACTCATAAATCTTTTTAATTCGGAATTCAATAATCTAATTTAAAACTAAATTAAAAACATCAAAAAGAAGTCCATGAAGAGTGGCGTCATTTTTAAAAAAGAAAATCAATGCATTATAAGAACACAATTATTATTATTATTAAAGCACAATCAATGCATCTAACTAAGCAAATGCTTTATTGGAAGCACCACTCTTCTTTAACATGATGATCCGTATTTGAATTCTCAAAAAAAAAAAAAAAAAAAACTTTCCCTTGGGAACAATCTTCTTAAGGATTGCGATTGATATAATTAGGAATTACGAGATGCATTTGGAAGGTATAGTGAAGGGAGAGACATATGAGGAACTGAAAGCCTTACAAATGGCATGAAAAAACACAGGAAATGTTGTGAGACTAATGGGTTTGCTTATCTTAGGTGAAAGGTCTATTTTTTAACCAGAAAATAATATATAGAGTATGGTTCGGGAAAAGACTTGGGCTTGTTCAGTGATATATATATATATATATATATATATATATATATATATAGCTACATCAACCTCAAGTTTTTTTCTTGACTATTATGCAAGTTATAGTTTGAACCCACCAGCAACAACAGATAAGAATAGGGTTTTTTTATTTATTTAAAACACTTTTTTTTTTTCTCTTTTCTTACCAGACAGGATAAGAGCTTTGATTCTATCAAAGGTCTTGTGCTATGTGTGCAGGCAGTGGATAAAAGGTGGGGGAGGACTCCGAAAAGCATACTGGCACAGTTTGTTTGACTTTGGTGCTCAATATCAACAGCAGCACAGTGATTGATATTTTCATTTCTTGTAATAGCTACGCTAGCTCCTCTTGAAAGAAAGAAAGAAAAGGTGTAGGGTTTGTCAATTGGGTGAACCCTAATTAAACGAATTCCTTTGTAGCCTCGCCTCGCCTCGCCAACAAACTTAGACCTTGTCCCACAAGCAAATTTTTAGAGTTATGACCTTCGAGAAAAGCTAATAGAACACCACACTCTCCTTTACTTGCATGCCAATTATCAATGCAATGCCGATGTTATTTGTCGAGGGCTATCTCTCGCCAACTTGATCGTCTGCAACTTCCGATCTTTATTGTCAATGTCACAATAAAACACAGCCATCAACAACTTGTTTTACAAGTAGCCTACATTGTATAGGAAATTGTTTTCCACTATTATTCCCAACAACTCCACATTATGATCAAGGTGGAAGACAAACAAGGCAACATAACAATACACTCTTCATCCTGCTTCTCATTACTGTATATTATGTTCCTCCTATAGTTTGCCAACCCTTATTCTAATGTAAAGTTCTTATAATTTTATTAGTGGAATTGTTTGTGAGAAATTGAATAAAAACTAGTTTATTATCCTTGTCCAAAAGGTTCTTCATCGTTGAAGACTTACAAACTTAAGGTCCTCTCTCTATTGTAGGGACAACAACTCTTCATGTCTCCAATGAATTATTCATCTAGCTAAAGTGTCTAGTAATGTTGTTCTAGTTATACAACAACTATTTCACACTCTTTCATTCTCTCTATATCAAAACACATCACTTATCTCCATTACATGCACAATTAAGTGCACAAAGACAACTCTGAGTCAGGGTATGGAGGTGGAGAAACAAAAGTCATATGAAGGCAACATAACAATAAAAATTTTATTTCCCTCCTTTTTTTATTGGTTAAGTATTTCAAACATAATTGTATGAAAGAATTAAAGGGAAAATAAAAATATAGCCAATAAAAAATATGACATCCTTCCATCTAGACCATGCCCAAAAAAAAAACAATCATGTCTTTTAGGCTCTCAATAACAAACAATATTTTAAGCCTTATACTAACCATCATGGGTCTAAGTCTTAATCCCATACAAATTTTCAGTAATTGAAAAAAATCAATTAAGAAAATGATTCAAAAAATAACAATTAAAAGAATTAGGATCAAATATGACATAAAACTAAATGAAAATAAATATTTTAGGATGGAATTGAAGAAAATAAGACAAATCAATCAAGAAAATAATTAAAAACAAAACAAATAGCAATTAAAAAAATTGAGGATCAAATTTCATAAAAAAAAATTTAAAAATAACTAGGAATGAAATTTAAAAAAAATCAAATAAAAAAAATCAATTAATAGAAAAGGGACTAAATCAAAAGAAAAAAATTGAAAGGATGATATAATTTTTTACATGGCCAACATGCAATCAGAAGAGAGAGAACAGGAGAAGAAAAATTCAAATTAGAGTCGAATCACCATACACGCAACACCTAGAAAAGAGGAGGGCATCAAGATAAATTAAATAGTGGAACAAAAATAGAATTGAAACCATCGTCATCAACTACATGCGTCACCTAAAGATAGCAAAGTGATTGATATGTATGAGGCACACATCAATAGCCTTTTCTCCTTTTTTTTATTTGTATAAAAACAAAAATGCCCTTAAAAATTAAAAAAAATGCAAAAAAAAATCATTATGAAATTAATACCAAACCCTAAAGCCAAGGCAAAAAAAATAAATGTTAAGTGTAGTGGAGTAATTATACTATTCATTGTGAAATGCAATTACTATAAGATCTTTGGATCAAAGGTTCAGATTTTTAACTTTTAAGGTCAATATAGTAATTGTATTGTTATAAAAAATAAAAAGACATTGATGCTCCAAAACAAATAAAAAATAATAAATTGATCTCGTATAACCCTTTAAGGTAATCACATCTGATTTTTCAGTTGAGATAAAAAGGAGTAATTCAGCTATTATGATCTATAGTAATTCAAGGCATATCTACAATAGTTTTCCCATAATATCTATGTTTTTTTAATAACGAGTGTCAAATGTACAATATATATTAGCACTATAAAATATAATGCATTGTACAACCATTATAAGCTAAACAACCTTTTTTTCTCCTAAGCACAAGATATACAATAACTCTTAGACAATTGTAAATGACAAGAGGAAGATATCTAGCTAAATTGTGTGTAATAATATAACATGATTTTAGATTGAGTTTGGTTTATTATCTTGGGATAGAAAATATGACGAAAGTAAAAACATGTTTTCATCTACTTCATGTTTTAAAAGTATAAAAAACCATTCAAACTAATCCAGAAATGATTTATTCTATGTCTATTATTGTGTCTTCAATTAAACATATTAATATGTTTTATTGTTAAAAGTATTTTAATTGCAATGAAAATCCTCAATTGGCTTCATAAAATCACTCATGGTTTCACTTAGTCTTTCATGTCATCACTCAATTTTCCTTGTCGTCGATCGTATAAGACAATCTTTGTGTTAATACATGAGTTATAAGATAGAATGGAGAGAGAGATCATATTAAAGAATTGTTTTATCATTACTAACTTGTGAGTTGAGACTGCAAATAGTTGCTTCTATGATCAAATTAATGATTTTTTTCTTCTTTTAATTTTACTACATAGTTTCTTTACCCCATGAATTATGTTTTCCGACACGCGTATCTCACCAGGCAGAACCTTCAAAATGAATCATGCTCTGCCCATGAAATCTATGGACAAAATATTTCAACGATGGTTTCCACTAGTAAGTTCCAAATAGCATTCAAGGCACGTTTCTTTTATACAGGAGAACCTTCCAAATTCTGGTTCAGACAGAGACATCTCAGGAAGGATACCTTCTTGCAATGAGTGCTCGCTCACACGCCCTTACTTGTACACACGTATGTGTCCGATCCCTCCTCCTCATTGTAAGGCACTAAAAGAGTTGAATATCCCCCCCCCCCACACATGAACACACAACTTCGAAAAGATAAGAGATCATTCTATGATTTTTCATCACCTCATGGCAGTTGTCACGCACACTTCATTGATTCATTTATTTAACAATTTAATACACAAAATTCCCTTATAATCTCTCCTCTTTCTTGAAAAAAAAATAAAAAAACAATTTGGGCATGTCCTCCCGTACCATGCCATAAAGCTGGATGGATAAAGATAAAGCTGGCTGCCATCAATGGGTGAAAAGTCACTGCTATCCTTATCCAAAGGACTCGAATACCTGATAGTGCAAGGTTAATTACGTCTTTAGCTTGTAAAGTATCCATGACAAAAATATATCCATCTAGCATTATCTTCTCCTTTGAAAATATATGAGAAATAAAAAAAGAAGAGGAGCATTGGGTGAAGATATAGTTTTTTTTTATTAAAAACTTTGTAAATCGGAGGAGAAAACAAAATAAAGCTAAACTAAATAAAGGTAAAAATAAAATAAATTGTTGTTGGGGTTATGCATCATCATCCTCTTCATCTTCTTGCAGATCTGAAAGGGAGAAGCAGCTCTGAGACTTGAGACCAAACTTAGCAAACCTCCTCTCATGCAATTTTCTTGCTATGATGCCTTGTGCTTCACTCGATGGGTTTTCTTCGTTTTCTTGATCTTGTGCTGCTCCTAATCTGGGGTTATGATCATCTTCATCATCTTCATCTTCAGGCAGAGCGAGGAGGGGCATGGATTTTGGATTTGACCAGCTGTAAAAAGATTTCCTTGACCATTTATTTGCCATTAATATCCTCCTCCTTTTGTTAAATGGATTCTCTGGCTTCTCCAATTCCTTCACTGTGTTCACTGTATTCACTTCTAATAAATTGGAGAACGACTTTGATTTCCCTGAAAAATGATTTGATAATCCCCTCCTAAAATCAAGAGATAAAAACACCAAAATCAGCAAAAAATCCAAGTTCTTGTAAAATTAATATTTTTTTACAAGTTGTAGGTGAATCAAAGTTTTCTTGAAGATAATCATGAGAAATGGAGAATTATTAATTACTTACTTGATAGGAAGAGCATCTTCTAGAGAATTCAAAGAGCCCAAGACGTTGTTCTGTTTTGAAGAAACAACACCGTCTTCGTCTTCGTCGTCTTCTTCTTCACTAGTATCATCTGGAGCTCCGATTGACGAAGAACTCTCAGATAAATCATCCGGGTGTATACCCGACCCGCCCCTGCTCGAGATCGGACTCTCATCACCATCACCATCTTCCTCTTTCAAGAACAAGAACGGCTGGGCCACCCCCACCTGGTGCTTCTCCGGCGGTGGTGGAGCTCCAACGAACGACGATCCATTTGAGGAAACATCGCCCCCGATGCTAAAAGTAGGTCCCACCAAAACTTCCATGGATTTTCTCGCTCTTACAGCTAATCACAAACTGTAAATGGCTAATGGATGGTAAGAGAAACGGCAAAGTGAGGATCTTTTTTTACCGTTTTAGCCTTCACCTCTCCTCCGTCGCCTTCTTCTCTCTACTGTTTGGTTTCAAGATGGGGTTTGCTACAATAAAAAGGTTACCGCAAGGTAAGAGATGGAGTGCAGGATAAGGTGGATGAGGGTAAAGTTTCAGGAGAGACAAAGAAAGATCACAAATTTATAAAAACTAGATTGTTTCTTAGAGAGAGAGAGAGAGAGAGATAAGGGAGGAGAGTGAGTGGATATATATGCACTCAAAATGTATGGATTTATGTCCATGTTTGCCAGGGAGTTAATGTTTTTTTTATTTGGTCCCTCTATTTCCAGTATTGTTTCATCTTGATCACTAAACTAGTTTTTATTTAGATATTATTCTTCAACTCTATTTTTTGTAATTATAATCTACAAACCAATTTAGTAACTAAAATTCTGTGTATACGTATATCAATTGTTTGTAAATATTTTTTCTCTAATTTTCACCGGCTACTCTTTCTTCAAAAGGTAGGATTTCATTTTATTTTAACTCCATGAAAGTTTCAAGTGGTATTATACTTGATATTTATTGTTTATTTATTTCGGAGAAATGGATATAATCCAAATAAAATTTAAAATATAACATATAAAAAAACAATATATATATATATATATATATATATATATATATATATATATATATATATATATATATTCATTTTCAATTTCCCATGAATTAGGAGGATATAGGGTTAGAAGAATAGCTAAATATCAAAGCATCTACGCCAAAGTGTAATAATCTAAAGCCATTATTGATTTTCTTATGGCAATTAATGGAAGGATAAGGCTACAAAGTAGGGACCATGTAGGATGGTAGGAGGTGGTACTAAGACATAAGAAAAGGTAAGAAGAGGACCAAAGTGAGATAAAATTTAAGAATAGATGGACTGAATGGACCATAGGCATTGGTATTCTATATCTATGCGTATTTTTATACGTACATACGGTGGAACATGTACGAGCTACGAAGTATTTGGTAGAGAAGGTAGGGATGGAAATGATAACATCAGCCGGCGTGGGCTTCGGCTCGAAACCTTCTTGATGACGTGGCAACAAGGACATGAAGGGAGACTGGTCAGAACGACCCTCTATCGCACCATAAGTTATTTTCGCTTCTTTTTTTTTTTCTCCTAGAAAGTAAGGAGTATCTACGTCATCCTATATTTGTTTATTGAATAATCTTCTTAATAATATATTTTCGATATCAGCATAATATATTTAAAATATAACATTTTTCAGTATTAATCTTTATATTTGAAATTGAAAAATTAAAATAAAGAGCAAATCTCGTTGATTATTAAAGACTATTCGGTAGATAGTGTTGTATGATTATCTTGAGACAAAATAAACAATAATAAAACAGATAAACATGTATTTAGTTATAGAAATAAAGACAAAAATATATATAAAAAAACTTTCTATAATAGTCTGAATTAGAAAACATTTATTAATTTAAAAACCTTCAGATAAAATATTTTTTTTATTAATAAACAAAGACAAAAGTGTAAATTAAATCTTTTTCTATAATAGTTTTAAATAGATGGCATTTTATTATTATCTTGAGATAAAAAAAAAAACATATTTGGTTCAAAAAATAAAAATAAAAAGATTATATAATAGTTTTTGAGTGAATTTTTGTGATTATAAAACATGAAATACAAGAAAGACTAGCCTTCTCTATTTCTATCATCACTATTTTTATTTTTTTAATTTTAATTTGTGATATCCATGACACTATTTCTTTGTTAATTAAAATAACAACAAGCCCCTCGTAAAAAATAAATTTACAGTAATATCATCTTGGAGTATATTTTGTTTGCCACGTAGTCACAATCACATATGGATTATGAAAACGAATACAAGTATTAAACCTAGAATATAAACTATATAATTGCATAGTCTTGAATGCAATTTTCAAGTTAAATTACTCCAACATGTGTTTATTTTATTTTATTTTATTTTATTTTTTTGGGGGGGTAGATAGTTTCAGGACAAAGAGTTAAGGACATGAAAAGGAATCTAATAAATTTACTCTTACGATGTTCAGATTGGATGTAGTTTATGATAATTTAAGGAAAATGATGTTTTTTTTGTTAATTATAATTTCTTGTAGCTTAGCATGAGAAAATCACAACTCTCACACATAGGAACAAAGTTGACAATTAAAGCATTTGATATTATAAACGGCTTCGTTTCTGCTCTTGAGAGGTGACGACTGTATAGTAGCTAGCGACTGCTTTAAAAATAAAAATAAATAATAAAAATGCTTTTTTTTTAATTGTTTGGCAGTGAAGTTTAACCATTACAAAAGCTTGAATTATTTACAAGAAAGAATCGAGTCGTCCTATGAAAATTCATGTCAATATATTAAATCATATATTTTTATACTTTTTAAGTAATGAATATATATAAAAAAAAATTAAACAAATCAATGAATCAATTATGTTTATATGTGTATATTTAGTTTGCAAGAATCAAATCAACTGTCAAGACCCTCCCTCCAGGCAAGTAGAAAATCAGATTTCACTGTAAAAAACAAGAACAGCAATAAATAGGCAGCTCACGATCGAATTGACTTTTTAATCTCCTTTGAATGGAATCAGACGGTGGAAAGAAGGTAAGAAACTGAATCATGGATGCGTGGGCTGCACCCATAATTTGTACGGCTCGAATATTCTTTATGGATGATCCGATCCAGTTGTGAATACAAAAAATCATGTGTTTGTGATAATGAAATGCCAATTTGCATGCAAAGAGAACTTAAGAAAGCATATTAGGTTCCACCAAGATTACTATATTTGTTTACGCTTTAGGATCCTCACATGCCAATGAGCACCACTTGACGGTTCTTTGCTTAGCATGGTGAACTTTTCTACATTGCCTCACGTATACACACGCACACACACAGATACATTTTCTCATTTTATGATTTTAACCAATCTTATTATTATTTTGAATTTGCTTTTTGGAATATCAAACTAGGTTATGATCGGATTATGGGTTGACTCACTATATCAATAAGATTTGTTGATCTAATCGATCATGATTTGATTTGATTTTAACCCGGCCAAATCTAAATCTCGGATTAACAAGCTATCAATTTAACTCTTTAAGATAGATCATGTTTAATAATAAATAAAAATACATTTACAATTATCATATATAGAATTTAGATTTTATAAGGAAAGGGAAGAGATTTATAATGAATACATTTGCAATATCAAACGGGGGTATGATCGGATTATGGGTTGACTTGCTAGATAGCAGGATTTGTTAACCTAATCGATTCTGATTTGATTTGATTTTAACCCGGTCTAATCTCAATCTCAGATCGACAAGTCATCAACTTAACTCTTTAAGATATATCATGCTTAATAATAAACAGAAATACATCTATAACTATTATATATTAGAGTTCAGATTTTATAAATAAAAGGAAGAGATTTATAAGGAATACATGATTGGAATGTAGATGATTCATAAAAAAAACTCGATAACAAAAAAAAGATTTAGTGTAAACATGTGGAAGTGTCATCATGATCCTAATCTTATGATTAAAGAAATAGTACTTAAATCAGTAGCATGGATTATTTAATTAACTCTTATTGGAGGAATTAGGTCAATGCCAAGATACACCAATGGGTTGCTCTACCCTCACTCCTAGCCATTTGAAGACCTACCTTATCTCTTTAGATAATCTAATTAAAGAGGAACTAGGCTATATCTCTGGTGCTTGAAATAAAAAAATAAAAATAATAATAGGGATATATCAACCGATTAAAAAACAATAATCCAAGGTGGGACCGGACAACTAAACCACTAAGTCGTGTCTCTTTTTGCTGTGGAAGATTATGTGTAGATTTCTGATTCCATTTGTTGCGACTTAAATTTGATTATGTATGATGATTCTTTGTTTCTTTTCTTTTTTTTAGAAAAAAGAAAAGAAAAGGTGGGCAGCGATGATTCAAAGTGCATAGAAAAATAAAATGGTGTAAATTTGACTTCGTAATGCCATCATGATCATCAAAGTTAATAAGTCTATGCATTGGGATCATTGATGGGTGGAGGAGCTTTAGTATGCCTATCTCCAGCTTGAAATTAATCAATTCATCAAGATTTCCATATACATGCACGAACACTAATTCTATTAGATCTTCTATCATGTCATCTATTAACTACCATCGAGATGCTTACGATTATTTCAGTTCACGAGTTCGAATCTCATTACTCTCATTTTATTCGATAAAAATTAAGCATACGACAGTGTGGATCTGTTTACAAGTTTTGAGCTCAATTTTTTTTTATTTGAAGACATGTATTAGATAATAATATAAATTATATCATGTAATCTTATTCAACAATTTAAATTTTTAGATCAGATAATTCTCATACAATCATATCACATGTAGGGTTTTTTTCTTCCTTGATAAGTGTCCTGCGTTCATCAAGTGATGTGTGTGACATCGAGCTACTAGCACTTATTTCTTGGATCAACCTTTACTCCATGGGACCGGATTATGTCTATCCTTTGATCTATTACGAGGGATAAGCTTTTTAAATTCACGAAGATTTACTTTTCATTTATTTACATTTATAAATCTTGATTATATATAATAACTTCTTCTTTTTTTATTTATGAAGATTTACTTTTCATTTATTTACATATAAAAGTCCGTCTCATAATCATTTTAACCGAATATATATTTTTACATCTCAGCTAAATATATTTCTCTCGATCCTATTTTTTAAAAAAGTTGTCACCGTTGGAGTTGAGTTGACTATTACTATAAAGCCAAACAATTATTCTTTTCTCTTCTCACGGTAGTCTTCTTCTGCGGCTGCTGTTTTTTGCGAGGAGCTCATCGTGATTATTGGTATTTATTAAAGAATAATTAAAGAAAACCCATTCATCATTATTCAATTGGAAGAGAGTATAGTATATTTCTGCTTTTCACACTCGCAATGGCCAAACACATAAAATAAGTAGTGTGTGACAGAAGAATTATCCAAATTTTCCATCCTTCTACGTTGATTTATTACTGTTTGGAATCGCGTTTCAAAAGCATATTCAAGAAATTGAAAATTTTTAATTTTTATTTTAAATTATTTTTTTGATATTTTTAGATCATTTTCATTTAATAGTATCAAAAATATTTATTTTTTAAAATATATTATTTTAATACATTTCTGAACAAAAAATACTTTTAAAAACAAAACTATACTCCCAAATAGATATTTAAATTCAAGAATAATTTCAAAAGCCAGCAATGGGTTGAAGGTTGGTGTATAAATGATGCTTCTAATCCTAGCTACCCCATTTTTTCCCCTGGACTAAAAAAAATCAAAACGCAGCCATGTCTGCTTACAGGAAACTTGTGAAATCCAAACATTTGAACATTCCATCGATCGTCAATGCCATTATCGTGATTGACATCATTGTTTTTCATTATATATTTCAACTTTTAAAGAAACGATAGAGCAGGGAAGACAATATTTTTGTGGCCTGGCATTTTCAAGGCAGGTGATTGACTTTGTGCTAGCAGATAGAAAAATCTCATGAATAGAAGAACATTGTAGAAAAGTTTCTACCTCAAGAACTTTCTACAAGAACATTGTATGAACTTGGAGAAAAATCGTTTGTTTTAGTTGATATCCAAGTTTGCTTCTCTATCGACAATTGATTTGTATGAAAAACCAACATCCACGCAAGCCAACCGCTCTGTTCATTAAAATTACAAACCGACTTACATACATCGTACTGGGCAGTAATTTCTGACCAGATTAGAAGAGATCAATCTGTTCATGAAATTTATTCTGATGTCATCAATCATCATACGACGTGTAATCTAACTACAGGAGTAGCTTCTGACAAGACAAGAAGAGATCAATGCGAACTTTTGGTGCAATGAACCAAAGATTTAAAATATTAAGATATTTGCAGATAAGGTGTTTGACTGTTTGTCATCCATACACCAATGTATTTACAAGAATTGTCCCACGTATGATTCAGAGATGATAAAAAGTCAGTCAGGAAAAAGTAACGCGTTTAAGCTACAATAAATTTTGTGGTCACCATCACCAGGAAACATCAAGCACCTAGCTCAGGTAGCTAAATGGCTCATCAACTCACGATTTAATCCAGGCTTGATCATTATTATTTTTTTTATATTGAGAAAAAACAAAGTCTTATCAACTCGTTCGACTCGTAGCCAGCTCTTGGGTCAAATCACATAATTGTGCTTCCATAGCTACAAGATTTGCTGTTTCAACCAGTCGTAGCAGGTCGTTGACACTAGCCCAGTTTAGATCTGTATAGCTACCATGCACCTCGATAAAGAGTAGACCATAAGCTGTGAATGCTGGGATGCAATTTTGGCATTCGCTTCCTCCCTTTAGATCTGCGGAAAAAAAAATGACGGTGGGCTGAACAAGCCCAACTCCCAGTTCATGTTATGAACAAGTTACATAAACCCAGTATACATCTACAGTAGATCAATTATAATAATCGATATCATTATAAATTATATTGTAACTATAATTATAAAACAAACTAAAAGATTTGGGCTTATTGCAATTGATTTACTGCACCATACTATATTCATATTTCATGGTTATGACATGTGATAAACTTATAAAATAATACATATTCAAACTTACAATAACAGGTGATTCTAAACAGTCATGTATATATTTATCATAACTAGTTATAAATCATCTTGGTTTATCAAATACCAAGTTTAAGATATCAATCATCTTGGCTGAGAAAAATAAATAGAATTATCAGAACGAATTAAATAATTGATTATCCAATCTCTGAGAGTCTTTTTTTCAAGCTAGTTGTATTTTTTTAAACTTCACAAGTTTGAGAAGTAATTGTATAGGTTAAACATTAAGAGGAGCTAAGCAAGTTTGAAATTGAAGATTAGAAGAGGTCATGGTCATGTTAACGTGTTTGAGTGAACTTCAATCCTTTCATTTCTGCATTAAAACACGAATTCTTTCGTCATCACAAGCTAACCTTCACCGAGAAGCTCCACCCAGCCGGCCCGCGAACGCACAAAGTGTCGCAACACAATTGCGGTCTTTCGAGAATTTTGACCAGTTGAGCTAAGAAAAGAAGAAGTGCTTCGACCAATTAAACGGAAATGTGAGGTCCCTCGTCACCCCAAAAGTCTTCATAAGACATTGAAAAGCGTTGGTGTAGAAGGACATAAGGAAGTCCTGATGATCACTTCACCCTACCCACCCGTTCAAAATCTTGATTCTTGAACCAAAACATTAGCGTAAGAATTTGATTTTCCAGATGAGGTCAAGGTGTTCATCATGCAATCATTCTCCTCTTTATCATTATTGGCTCTGTTAATGGAGGAGAAAATGAAACAGACCAAGAAGCCTTGCTTGAATTCAAGACCAGGATCACCAGCGACCCTCTTGGCATCATGAACTCATGGAATACATCGGTCCAGTTTTGCCAGTGGTATGGTGTCAAATGTAGCCGTAAGCACCGAAGGGTAACTGTTTTGGACCTTAACTCACAGCTCCTCCAGGGCTCCATATCACCACACCTTGGAAATCTCAGCTTTCTACAAGTCTTGCATCTCTATAACAACAGCTTCAGCAATGAAATTCCTCCTGATTTAGGCCGGTTGCGCAGGCTACAGATGCTGCGGTTGCATAATAATTTGCTCGGTGGAGAAATTCCTCCCAATATTTCAAGTTGCTTGAGCCTTACCAGCGTCACACTTGGTAAGAACAACTTGATAGGCCGGATTCCGTTGGAGTTCAGCTCTTTATTGAACCTTCAATTACTGAATGTCGAGCTCAATAATCTGACCGGGGGAATCCCTTCATTTTTTGGCAATTACTCATCTCTACAAGTGCTGAGTACAACCTTCAACAATTTTGGCGGAACACTCCCTGATACTCTTGGTCAACTAAAGAACTTGTATTACATCTCAATGGGTGCAAACTTCTTGACCGGTACCATCCCTTCATCACTGTACAACCTTTCTTTTATGAGTATTTTTTGCTTCCCGCAGAACCAACTTCAAGGGACTCTCCCCTCAGACCTGGGCAACAAATTTCCTTACCTTGTTGAGCTTAACGTTGGTGACAACCAGTTTACTGGAAGCATTCCAATTTCGTTGACCAATTCTACATACCTGGAGAGACTTACTATCGCGATAAATGGATTTACCGGAAACGTGCCTTCGTTGGAAAAGATGCATAGCCTTTGGTGGCTAAGCATCTCCACAAATCATCTTGGAACTGGGGAAGCTCGTGATTTGGATTTCTTGTCTACCGTTAGCAACGCAACTAGTCTGCAGCTTATGAGTATAAGCTCCAACAATTTTGGTGGGATGTTGCCTGGTGCCATCACCAACTTCACCAGCCTTAGCATAATGACCCTGGATTATAATCGGATATTTGGGAGAATCCCAGCTGGTTTGGGAAATTTGGTTAACTTGGAGATGCTAGACATGGGGGAAAACCAATTCACTGGTGATATTCCTGAAGAAATTGGAAAACTTCAGCAACTATAGAAGTTGGGTCTTCAAGGAAACAAATTTTCGGGTAACATTCCATCTTCTTTCGGAAACTTAACGCTGTTGACCCATCTCTACATGTATCAAAGCAGTTTGAAGGGTAGCATCCCAGCAGAACTAGGCAAATGCCAAAACTTCTTGTTATTGAATCTCAGTGAAAACAACCTTACTGGTGCAATCCCAAAAGAAGTTTTGAGCATCGCATCCTTGACAATCTATATGGACCTATCACGAAACAACTTGATTGGTTCCTTTCCTACAGAAGTAGGAGCTTTGACAAATCTTGGAATATTGGATATTTCGCATAACATGCTGTCTGGAGAAATTCCAGGCACTTTTAGCAGTTGTGTAAGATTGGAATCTTTGTACATGCAAAACAACTTCTTTCAGGGTACTATTCCCTCATCTTTTATTTCATTGAGAGGTCTGCAAGTTTTAAATCTGTCACACAACAACTTGACTGGAAACATTCCAGGGTTTTTCAAGGATTTTCGCACGTTGGCTACCTTGTATCTGTCTTTCAATAATTTTGAGGGTTTGGTACCGACAGATGGAGTGTTTCGGAATTCGAGTGCAGTTTCAGTGGTTGGAAACAGTAAGCTATGTGGCGGCATTGCTGAATTCCAGCTACCAGAATGCAATTTCAAAGGGACTAAAAAGGGGAGATTGACACTTGCCATGAAACTAATCATTGCTGCTTCTGCACTTCTGTGTGCAGCATTAGTCCTAACTTCTCTGTTTCTCTTGTTCGTTAAGAGGAAAAAAGTAGAACCCACTCCAACCTCTCCCGAGAACTCAGTTTTCCAAGTGTCTTATCGCAGTTTACTCAAAGCCACTGATGGTTTCTCCTTGACTAATTTGCTTGGTGTGGGTGGTTTTGGGTCTGTTTACAAAGGCATACTTGATAATGACGAAAAACTTGTTGCAGTGAAGGTCCTAAACCTTCAAAACCCTAGAGCTTCCAAGAGCTTTAAAGCCGAATGTGATGTCTTGCGGAATGTCAGGCATCGAAATCTTGTCAAGCTACTGACTGCATGCTCTGGAAGTGACTATCAAGGAAATGATTTCAAGGCTCTGGTTTATGAATTCATGGTTAATGGGAACCTAGAGGAGTGGTTGCACCCGATAGATGCTGGAATCGACGAGGCACATGAATCATCAAGGAGCTTGAACTTTGTTCAGAGACTCAACATTGCCATTGATATTTCCAGTGCTCTAGAGTATCTCCACTGTGGTTGCAGAACACCAATCCTTCACTGTGATCTCAAGCCAAGCAATGTTCTCCTCGAAGTTGAAATGACAGGACATGTTGGAGATTTTGGGCTGGCAAGATTCTTTCCTGAAGCCACCAATAACCTGTCCTTCAATCAGTCAAACACCAATGGAGTAAGAGGAAGTATTGGTTACACTGCTCCAGGTATATTCATCATCCCGCTCCTCTAGCAGCATACCACTACCGTTTTACTTCTTTTAAATTGTTGCGAGCTTTGACAAGCTATGCTGTGTCCAATTGCAGAATATGGTATGGGAAATGCAGTGTCGACATCTGGCGATGCATTCAGCTATGGAATCCTGTTGCTGGAGATGTTCACAGGGAAGAGACCGACTGACGAGATCTTTAAAGACAGCTTGAATCTTCATACCTACGTCAAAGCTGCTTTTCCGAAACAAGTGAGAGAGATTTTGGATGCAGTTCTTGTTCAGGAAATAGGAGGAGAAACAGGCGGTCATAGCCAAGTGCAGGACTGCGTGGTCTCAGTATTTGAAGTAGGAATTGCTTGCTCTGCTACATTGCCTTGCGAGCGGATGGATATCAGTAAGGTTACCGTTGAGCTACTGGCGATTAAAGAAAAACTTCTTAGAAGTGATGACACGGGGACACGTGCAATTACTATATTTTGATTATGATAATGTCACCATTAGTATCCTCATTGATAAGTTACATATTACATGCAAAAATGAATATGCAAGGTGCTAAAAAGAATTGTTGAACTAAGTTATTTTTATTTTTCCTTGTGATGTTTTTCATATTTTTCAAATTTAATTTAGAAAATCAAATATTGAGATTGATTTCTTTTTTATTTAGTTTAACTCTATAATTAATAATTGCATGTATAAACAGAGTTGTTTTGTTTATATAGATATTCAGTAATGAAAATTTTAATTAGAGTTTTCATGTATTAATTTTATTTTAAATTAGAGTTTTCACGTGTTATCTTTACTTGCTATAATTCTATACTGCTTATTGTTTATGTTATTTTCGCCGGCGTCGTTTTCTCTTGCAAGTAGCACTTCGTGTGTTAAACTAGTTCTCTGGTTGTCTGGTGTCACTCAGAGGCCTTCAAGCATAGGATTCTCCTGGCTACGACAGCATTCTGTCCTTGTTGATTTGTTATTTCACTGTAAATAAATAAAAGGAAAAAAAAGAAAGACTTTGACAGGCAAAGTTGCCAAAGGTGGAGACAAGTTATCAGCACCTCTCCACCGCCACAGCAGAAAATACTTCAGAAAATATTCCATCTGCCCCAAAGCACATTTTGATAAAGGGGCTTTTTGAGAATCAAACTCCATACCAATCCCAAACCTAGGAGATGCTGGTGCAGCATCCAAGATTCAATGATTCAGATCTTATTCCTTCATTGTTTTCATGCGGGGTCCATCAATCTGGGTTTCTTTATACTTTCTGGTTAAGAAATTGAGACGAAAATCAGCCTGATGATGTTAAATTCCAGATTTTGGCCACCATAGCCTGGCTTTCATTCTCTTACTGATTTAGGAAATATCTGTTCATCACACATCTGTGGCTCATCATTCAAGACATTTTACGAATCTCGATGGTTTTTTCTATTCAAGCACAGTTATTAGACAAAATATGACCAGTTTCAATGATTCTACCATGAGGATAGGAGATGGATACATAACGATAAAGAATGCTCAAACATACCCTATAAGAAAGAAATATACACAAAAATGAAGGAAGCATTAGAAAGTGAAATGAAAATAAAATATCTTTTACGATTCTTATCACTTTTAGTACTTTTAGTAAGCTCCGATGTAATTCTCTTTCCTCATTTTTTATGAGCCCGAATGTGATCTTCTCTTTGCTCATTGTGTCTATCTCTCTTCTATGCTATGACTATTAGTAGTTATATCTTGAGCATTGTATAATTTTTCAAACATTAGCCCGTTGTAAATCTAGAGGAGCGTGATGTGGGGACAAGAGGTGCAGAAAACCATGGCAGGCAGCTCAGTTAGTGGGAGCAACTTGATAGAAGAATCACAAGTTGTAAATCAGGAATCATGAATGTCTAAGAATAACTGTAATATAAATGCTTTCAAAGAGTCATCCATGAAAATCCACGCATCAGCCTAGAGACAACGCATCTTCTCCTATTAAAATGGATCAAGAATAGCATGAATCATATAATGACAAGATATATAACAATGATGAATTCTCTTACATCAGAAAATAAGACAAGGTAAATTAGCCAACATCTTATCGCTGTCAAAGGGATTGTAAATCCAAAACCAGCAATTAAAGATCTTATCATCCATTAATCCGCCCCCACAAACATCTATGCCCTTTTACGGAATACAAGTGAATAAATTAATTCCTGCTAGAACTCTAATTGCTCTTCATATCAAAGAATTGTACACATATCTAGCAAATAAAAGGTTTCTACAGCCCGCTAACTGAATAAATGAGAGCGAAAATGAATATAATATGACATCGTATACCTCAAAGTATTATCTACGATTTCAATAAGGAAGGCCTACCTCAAAGTATTATCTACGATCTCAATAAGGAAGGCCCATCTTCGCTTTCATCGTAGTGTCTCGGACTCCTCAAGAATTGCTTTGCATTTAAACAGCTTATGAAATTTCAATCTCATTGAGAAAATTCAGACGTCTGAAAAAGTTTTGAAGTTCCTTCCCTGATAAAAATTTCTGAAATGGTCTCAGCCCCCGTGGATACAAAATATGTACATTGCAAGAGCTGACCCGTGACCAAAGGAGGGGTGGTTTTTTAGTTAATTACCTTTCAGCTTAACCAACATAAAGTAAATTAGAGCGGGAAAATCACACCACTGCAGAGGTTGTCCGTCGAAGATCTGCAACACCATTGTTGAATTTGTCACTGAGCTGCCTGCCTTTGAAACTTGCATACCTTCCTGGCTTTGGCAGAAATAGCGAGCTTAGCATTTGCTCCAAAGCCTGCACAGAGTATTTTGCATATTTGTTTGAGCTTCCATCTAGCTCAACCAAAGGACCATAGTTCTGCATATAGCTCCGATAAATAGGCACAACTGCCTGCCCAATCTGCTGGCATATCTTCTCCCTGAGATCTCTATCTGGCACAACCCAGCTAGACTGCTTCTTATACATTTCATCAAAAGCTTCGTTGAAAGTCTTCAGCCTTTTCTTGACAAGATCACGGGCAGTGGCACGCCCACCCTGAGAACAGAATTAGGCCTTCCCGACTTAAATGACCTGGAAGCTTCCCCCAGCTCTCTCTCAAGAAGATTTCAGCATATTGGTCCTTGCAACGATCATGTTCTCTGAACCAAGAATCTCCTAAGAGATCCCCAACTTTTGTTCCCTTCAAGTGCTTGTATAAATGGTAGTGATTGTTCATGGCAAAAAGGTTAGATAGGATTGTGTCTTCATAAGCATCTTTCCATGTCTCCAGGTTAAGCTCAATGGCTTTAATTATGTTCAGAACCTCACCAACAAGAATCTTTTCCTGAAACTTCTCATGCTTCCAACTTCGATGAATGACCAGAACCTGGCTCAGGATAGGTTTATAATTATCCCCGAGCAGTTTATTACAGTACTCAGTAATGATGCTAACCAGTATCGGAACATTCCCATCTGGAGGAGGTGGAATCTGCCTCTGCAACTCCACCTGAACAAGAAGTTCCCAGAAAATCTCAGCTGCCCCATCAATCACCCTCCTAATTAGATCCCTTGTAAGGTTTTGAATTTCAATGCAGGCTGCTCCGCCAAAAAGCCTGTTAAAATCCAACCTTAATTTGTTCAGTGATGCAAATATATCCAACAATTTCAGAAGCTTGATTGGATCTTTCTTACTTTCTGTAACAGTCTTCCCAAATTGTAGAAACGCGAGAATGCCAGCCTGAGCAGCTATTTTAGAAAAGCATCCCATCCAAACATCCAAGCCAAGCCTCTCAAAAACATCATTACAAAGTTTGTACTCCGCTTCAAACAAGTGCTTCACAGCAAACTCCAAATGCTTGCCCCACTGAGCTATATAACCTTCTATGCTCTGCACATCATTGAATTCGGCTATTGAGATCTCAAGGTAATCCAAATCCAGTGCCCGCAAACTAGCTCTAACATTCGAACTGCGAACTTCTACATATATTGATATGCACTTTTCAAGTCTATTATTAGTTCTCAACCTCCCCAGAATGGCTTGCAACTTGTGAATAACAGGCACGGGTAATTGTGACGGTGCAATCACTGCCTGTTCAGCAAGTGTTGAAGATGATGACATTGGCAGTGGAACACTATGTTCTGTCAGAAGCCGCCGAAACTCACCTTCCAATTTATCCAATGCAGCATTTAAAAGCCCACCATCAAGATGAGCTCTTTCATCATCACTTTGCAATTCCCTGAGACCCTTCAAGGACTTCTTCAAATTCGAAAGATGCCGTTCATCTGCCATAACATTATCCTCCAAATACTCCACTATATCCTCCAACCACTGGATTGCCAATCCACAATTACCCCCCAAAAATCTCAAAGCCTCTTCAAGTCGCTTTATCACCGACAAATACCCAGGAAGATCATTCCTCGGATCTGATAGCAATGACTTCTCCAACCCATGAACAGCATCAAAAACCTTAAGCACAGCAGCTGCAGGGCCAATAGCACGGTTAATGTGCCCCCCGGCAGCTACAAGTGCTTCCTTGTCCGCACGAATGGGGCGCACTGCTGCCTCTAGAGAAGGCAGTCTTTGTTTCATCTCATCTAATATAGGTCCAGCTTTCTTAAGAGCAAGCCCTAAAGATTTCGACTTCTCTAAACTTAACTTCAATGACTTCCTTGCAGCAATCAAATTCTCGATCCTATCATCGCCTTTACCATCACTCTTCACCGATTCAGCCATCACGACCCTAAACTCTCGAATCACACAACAAACCCCCCAAAAATAAAATATCTTATCTTCTGGGTCTCACACAAATAAAGCTGAATAGGCAAAGTTTTGAACTTTTGGGTCTCCCTGCTTAAAAAGGCTAAAATCAGCGATCAAGATATAACCTTTTTTGATCTTGTGATACCGGGTTGTTCAGATAGTTGATTATTACTAACCAGGACTCATATAACAACAAATCTTCATGTCTACAGTGCTTAACCAAACCTCACCAAATTCAGACCAAACTAAAAACTACCAAAGCAATCATCACAAGTAACAAACCAACCTTAATGAAGTTTGTTTTTTTAAGGTAGATAAGAGAATGTACAAGTGCAAGAAACTCACTTGATGAAATTTGCTTGGTTTTTTAAGCTTCGAAAGAGCGAGTTAACCCGCTGAGAATCTGATGAAATGAAGAGATTTGGATTCAAAGAGAAAAGAAAACCCTAAATCTGGAGAGAGAGAGACTTTACAGCTCTCTTTTTTGCAAGGTCCAGTTATTATACCAAAGTGGGAGACAGTAAGGCAAAAACGCTTCTCTGTACTTTCTCACCCCCCTCTCTCTCCTTCTCTGTAGCTTTCCTCTGTTCAGACGACCTGTCGGTTTTAAGCCTGTCTGGTAAGGTCACATGTTTCTCTTTGATGGGTATAGTAAGGTTAGGTTTCTTATGGTTATATGAAATAAATGATCAATAGTATTTGATTATTATATCATAATAAAATGCATAGAAAATATTTTTTTATTTTTAAAGCATAAAAATATTCTAATAAAAATGTTTTCATTTTAATAAACCTTTTATTTTGAAAATATAAAAACTCATTTCAAAATTATTTTATGAATTTATTTTTGTCTCTTCAACAAGTAATTAAACAAACGCTACTTTATATCTAAAATAATATATTTATTTTCCTTTTTTTAAAGGTGTAAAAAAATAAAAAATAAATTGATCTTAAAAAAGAGTAATAATACATTAAGCAATCATTTTAATTTCATCAATTATCACGCAATGAATTACAACAACCATTATAATGTGGTAAAAAAGAATGATGCTATCTATCATCACTTTATTTTTAATTAATTAATTTATTTATTCACCAGCCATAGTCAACTCAAAAGAATGCATGAGAGCAGCACAATTTCCAATGGCCCATGATTCACATGATTTGATTTGACCCCATGAATTTCTTGAGCTAGAAAGTCTCAGTAATTGTACCGCTAGTTGCTCAAAATTCAATTATATTTTTTTTTATATTTTAGATGAATATATTTTGATATTTTTAGATCATTTTGATACGTTGATGTCAAAAATAATTTGTAAAAAAATATCATTTTAATGTATTTCAATATAAAAAATACTTTAAAAAGCTACTGAAACCACACTTTCAATCCCTTATACTTGCCAATCAATTGGCACAAATGAAAGGTCATGCTTGACTTTGCATGCCATAGGCTGGACGACAGCGCATCCGACTGCATCTAAGCACTACTTATTTCTAGATGGTAGATGTATTTATTGGAACTTAAATTTAGTAAATAAATTTCTTAGATTGGAATTTCGATCCTATTATAAATAAATACGATACCAAATTAAAGTTATTTTAGAGCGTTAGGAAAATAAATACATATTATCGAGCATTATAAGTTAGGTTAACTAGTTTTATTAAAATGAAAAAAAATAATTATATTGATATTAATAAGATTATATATGATATAATCAGGTAAACTAAATTACTAAAAATCTAAATAGGTTAAATTAATATTTTATTTTATTCAACTAAAAATCCAATTCAGCACGTGACTTAGAATTTGTTTTCCAACTTAACCATTTAAAAAATAATAATAATGAAAGATATTCGAGGTATGAAAAATAATTTCTATCAAAATTAAAATTTATTTTAAAAAATCAGAGTTTATTATTTTCTCGGGACAAAATAAATAGAGACAGACAGTTGTTGAGATATATGGATAGAATATTATTTCTTTGTTTTTTTTCTATTTAAAAAAACTAAAATCTATTACAAAATTATAAGAACAAATTTACCGGGACTGACCAATGGGACACATTTGCTTGAAGAAACTCTTGAGAGAGCTTTACGTGGGAAAAAACCCAGATTAAATATGCTTGAAGGGGTTGAAGATTTCGGACATCCAAGCAACCCTGCCTCTGAAATTGTGGAAGTCAAACCTGTGGTGAGCCTTTCAATCTATCATTTCACATGATGAAACTCTTAGTTGCCTTGTGATTCCAAGATGTTTGGTAACAAATCCTGACAAAGCAGAACAAGTAGAGCAATCTTAAAGGCTGCATCTTAAGCTTTGCTTGCTCCTATGCTGGTAATAATGTTAGGATAAGCTTGTCGAAAGTCTTTGAGTTTGACTCCTTCCAGTAATTTCTACAAGTTTTTTGCAGTTCTAGATGAGCGGGCTACTTATGCTAATTGCAATTCAAATTTGGAGTGAATAATGATGTTTTTGTTCTAAGGCAGTTTGATTCTTCTTTCGTTTTCTTCTTCCACCTCAGTTCTGGTTTCAAGTCGCTAACTACATAGAGAATTGCCCCAGAGTTTTCAAGACCTGTGTCTGACATGATCAATGATCTATGGTAGGATTATCTGTTTTATTCTCTGTTTTGATCCAAGCATTGCATTGCTTTCATAATGGGGCTGAAAAAAACTTATATTTCAGGGTTTCTTGTGATCGGGCTCTGCTGCTTCGGCTTGCCTTGCGTCTTAATCTGTATAATTTTCAATCGGGCTATCTTTCATGCTCTTCTTGCAAGAAACCAAGCCTGCAACTTTTGCTTAATCTTGCAAGGATTAGGTTTTCTCCTTAATCTGTCAAATTAAACTGCTTTGGTTAGAGAGCAGCACTCATGCCTATCATTTTCCTGACGTGCAGGTTAGAACTTGAGATTCGGAGGATCACTATATATGATTGGCATTAAATGTTATATTCCAAGAAAGTGATGAATATAAGATACAATGGCCACATAAGGAAAGATAAAGATTGTTTTTTCACGTTGATAATAAGCATGGACAAGAGAACAGGCTGCTCATTTACTTGTGATTTGAAAAGGAGTTGACCTGATCTTCATAATCTTTCACATTCCCTCCAGGATTCTCTTGAAACCTTCGAATCCTAAAGTACTTCAGCTCCACACCCTTTGCCTCCCCGCCGAGCACAAGGTCAGCCAAAACCCTGCCCACAACTGGAGCCATCTTGAAGCCATGGCCAGAAAACCCACCGCCAATCACCACGTCCTTCCCAAACTCCCCGCCGAGAAAATCAATCACAAAATCCTCATCTGGGGTCATTGAGTACATACATGACTGAGTTTTAACAGGCCCGCCATCATCAACCAGGCCTGAGAATCTCCCCTGAATCCATTCCTTCAGAGAGTCTAATGAAGTCCCGAGACCCCATGGCCTCTTATCGGGGTCACAGGGGTACCCTCCGTGCAAGGCAATCTTGATCAATCCCGGAAACTCCAACGACGGTGTGCCGTAAACGTAGGGCTCCCCGTAGCTTGCAAACGTCGGAAAATCACTTCCGATGGCAAACTTTGCGTCCTTCCCCTCCTTGATCCTCCAATAACACACTGTAGTCTCCAAGGCTTGTATAGGCAATTCAAGCCCAGCAACCGTTTTAACTAACTTTCTCGCCCATGCCCCAGCAGTAATCACACATTTTCCCCCCCAAAACTTTTCACCATTGGCAGTCTCCACGTTTACCCCTCCTCTTACCTCATCTTTCACAACGTTTTTCACCTCCATGTTGTCTCTCAAAACTGCACCCCTCTGGAATGCCAGTGCTTGGAACATGGACACTGCCTTTGTGGGCTTTATAACCCCGCCAACATCAGTTAACACTCCGAACCAGTCCTCCGGTATGTTAATCATGCCTGAGAATCGGGCGGACACTTGCTGCCGGTCTAAGACCCGGTATGGGATGGAGTTTTTTTCGCAGCTGGAGATAACCGAGCGAAGGCTCTTGTTATCCGAGGGGCTCATATCGAACTGCTGGGCTTTGAAATAAACCTTGTAGCCAGCCTCTGATTGAGCCTGCTCCCACATCTGTAAGGATTCCATAACCATGTCACAGTAGTAGTCTTCAGGGTAAGTTGCACGTATAGTTCGTGACTCGCCGTGTGAGGATCCACGGTGGTGCAAGAAATCAAATTGCTCTAGCAACAGAGTTTTTTGGCCTCTTTTTGCTAGTTGATAGGCAGTGGAACTGCCCATAATGCCGGCACCGACAACGATAGCATCAAAGTGGTGGCTGGAACATTCCATCTCTAGCTGCTTCTCTTAATCAGGGCAAGAACCAAGATTTTCAGAGGAGAGGTTTCCTTTGATTAGGCTGGATCCGAGGAGGAGGTGATGAGTTTCATGGTGATAATATTGCAATGAAATGGACCACAAGATGATTTAATAATCAAGTACTCCATCCCACTTGTTAGTTGTATTTATGCATAAATCCTCATGTAATATATATTGGTGTCTTATTCACCACTTCCATGTATATTATGATTTAAACGTGCATGCATATATTAATTAGTGAATTGATAAAACATCATTAATTAGATAACATAAACAAAATTAGGACATGCCAATCAATGAAATTAGCTTCTTCTTCTTCTTCTAATCTAATTATGGATAGATGAATTGACAATTGTACTGAGAGAATCTGCACAAATTCAGCTTAACATTCACTCAGTCAACTCAAGTTTTTGTTCCCATTTTCAGCAATTCTAGCATCTGCACATGATTCTACAATGACTACAAACCTAGTTTTAAGGCTGTCCAATCCAACTTGTGATCGCCGAGGAGAGAGACTGCCTCTGTCCTTCATAACGAAAATGATAGCAGATCTCTTCAGCATCTGCGCTTTGTTTATTTTTCAAAAGATTTCATGAACTCATAGCTAATCAAATCTAAAGAATTTAAAAATAGTAATTATATCCCAAAGTTACTTGATAGTGGAGCAACATTAAAATTTTAATTTATTGTTTAATTTTTATAGTATGTTATAATTTGTGAAAGCCTCTCAATTATTAAAGCTTTGATTGAATAAATTAACATCACTCTATTGAGTGACGATCATATAAAAACATAGCATGTAATAATTGAGATTTGGAAACCTAGGACTCCCTGCAACAATGCTAATCAAGACAGACACTTTTGTTATTTAAAAGATATTGTCTACGTTTGGATTTCATTTTGTAGGTGAATGGGATCAGTAGATTATTGATAATCAGTCAAGGAAACAACCTTTCCCAAGAACATCAATGTCAGAAACCCAGAACACGCTGCAGCAGCAGAACAAAAGGAGACGGCACCGCTAGGAACGAGTGAGCAAAGAACACCAGTCGGTGATATATTTACCTTTTCATGCATGATTGTAGCTATTTTTGAAAAACATTCTGAGCTTGGACTTTGAGAATTGATATAGTGCGGTGGGAGTCATTCTAAGATATGGACGCAATGTTTCCTGCCAGAAAGTACGAGACAACCTCCTTTTCTTTCTATATATTTTATCAATCAGGAATGAGTGGAAATTGTTCAAATGTAAATTATCCAATAGACTACACTTAGTGAATCTTTGGAAGTTCTTGTCTGTCTAAATTTTGGAACCAGTAGACTACTTAGTGGATGAAAACCAGAACTGACTCATCTTCCATCAAGGGATTATGACATGATGGAATTGAGATTGGTGTGACAAATCTGTGCGAGGGTTCAAATATTGGCCGCCCATTAAAATATGTGGCCTTAGAACATATATGCTCAGATAACGAGAAACTATTGCATTAACCTGTTTAATCGACCAAATCTTATCACTCCGAACTGGTAGAATTGACAGGCCTCATCATTCTACAAGAATTTGATCCGTACAATAAGTTTTCGGACAATAACGAACTTTATTAAATTACTGTGTTAAAGAATCATCTCATCTAGAAGCTAAAGCTATTAGTTGAGATCCCAGAACATGATTTATATTATTCTTTAATACACTCCCTCAAGTGAAAGCTCTTTGGGCTTGAAACTTGCACAAACCCACATTACCTTGCGCTTGATTTTTATCGAACAAAATGGGTTGGTAAGATTTGAACGCGTAACCGTTATTATGTCAAGAAACCATCTCACCTAAAAGCTTAAGTTTTTAATTGAGACCCTAGAATATGATTTATATTATTCTCTTACAACTGGTTCAGAAAAGAATATGAAACCTTGAAGATTAAGAAAATGAACGTAAATCAAAGAGGTAACAGCTAATATAACAAGTTATGCTCAGAAATGAAAATGTAGCAAAACCGAGTCTTCAATAATGAATCAAACATTTAAGGGAAAATTGCAGTGCCATATATAGCTAGGAAAATCTGCAGGAGGGGAGAATTGCAGGCTACAACAGCTTTAATGTTTCAAGTCTTCCTGTTGGGCTTGAATACATGCTCAAGTATTGATTCTTTAATCGATAACATTTCAGGGAATTCATTCTTCAGCTTTGTAGCATCCAGCTCGTTGTTGCTCCTCGGCGCTACTATCACCTTGGCCTGCTCCTCTAGATCAAAATTCATCCATTTGAATTCAGGGTCGATGTAGTCTCGATACATTTCTAAGATCTCATTGTGGCTGACCACTCCTGGATTGGTGAAGTTCCATATTCCTCTGCAGTTTCTCTTTGCCATCTCAATTGAGATTGGCAGGAGCTCATCTAGCACTGTCATGCTATTTGGGATGTTCACCACTTTGCTGTAACGAGTGATTTTCGTTATGAAATTTCTTGGATTGCTGAGATCGGATGATATTGGCATCCGGACTCGCAGCGTGCAGACGTTCTCGTATTCTCTCAGCAGCTCCTCCACCTGCACGTTTAACATTGCAAATGTTTCAATAATGACCTGAAATCTAAGCTGCCATGGAAGGAGGGTTGTGTGTGTTTTTTACCATGGCCTTGGTTTTGGAGTAGAAAGATCCTGTGAAATTCGGTTTATCCTCCTCCTTGAATCCAACTCCTGATCCCTCTTGATGATCTTGATCGTATTCAAATATGCAGCCAGTTGCAAAATTCATCATCAAGAGATTATGCTCCTTGCAAACATCTGCTAAAGTCAATGTGCCTCCCACATTAGTCCTAATTGTTTCGACCTTGTGCGATTCGCACCAGTCAACATTAGGCCTTCCAGTGACCCCAGCAGCATTGAAAACATGGGTTGGGTTTACTTTCTTTATATCCTTGAGAATTGACATTCTATCCTCCAATCTTCCTTGACCATACTCGAATGGAATACCCCCATCCTTACAAAGCTTCCCCAGCAATCCCCCAATCCAACCAGTCTTGCCATATATCAAGAACTTGAGTCCTGAGCTGCCATCACTTTTACCAGCTTCCTTCGCGTCACTTGCGAGTCCCTTCTGAGAGATCCATGAATCATCATTGGAGTGAGAAATCATACTCAGGCGTGGATGTGGATGAAGAGCGGCAGATATATCATCCCACCAATCAGGATTCTTCGTGTACCATTCCATTGTCATCTTTAGCCCTGCCTCCCAAGGAGTATTTTCCTGCCACCCAAGCATCTTCAGCTTTTGATCATCCAAGAAATACCGATGATCGTTGAAAGGCCTATCTTGAACATAGCTGATAGATTTTTCAGGATCCAGTCCATACAGGTTACAGATATCCTCTGCCACATCGAGGACTCGCCTCTCCTTCTTGGTCCCTATATTATAAACATGTCCAATAGCTCCCTTGTGAAGGATCACATCAAATGCCTCCGCCACATCCTCACAATATAAAAAGCTTCTCACATTCGATCCATCGCCGTGAATCGGCAGCTGCTCCCCTTTCAGAGCCAGGAGAATAAATTTGGGGATGAGCTTCTCAGGATATTGGTTGGGGCCATACACATTGTTGCCTCTAGTGGTAATGATAGGAAGGCCATAAGATCTATGATAAGCCATCACCAGCATCTCAGCCCCTGCTTTCGTCGCGGAGTAGGGATTTGTAGGGAGAAGCTGAGAAGCCTCAGGATTGCCAATGTCCGTCTCCATATCAGTCTCACCATAAACTTCATCAGTACTGACATGGATGAACCTCTTGATTTTCTTCGTGACCTTACAGGCTTCGAGAAGAACATGAGTCCCATATATATTGTTGGTCGTGAACTCGAAAGAATTCCCGAATGAATTGTCCACGTGAGTCTGAGCGGCGAAATGCATAATCGTATCGATATCCTCAGCAATCAGCAGGTGATTTACAAGATCAGCACAGGCAATATCGCCCTTGACAAACTTGAAATTTGGCGAGCCGCGACATGCAGCAAGGTTCTTGAGGTTGGAGCAGTAGTCTAGCTTGTCGAGGGCAACAATGCTGTAATCAGGATAGTCCTTGATCAATCTACGAGTCACATGGGAGGCTATAAATCCGGCTGCGCCGGTAATGAGGATCTTTTTCGGAGCATATGGAGCAGGATCAGAAGACATTCTTCTCGTCTCACTGCATCAATTTTTTTAGCACGATACTTGAGAAATCTTGACACAGTCAGTACAAAACTAACAAGCTTGGCAGAAACATAAAATAGTTTGCTGTCTTAAGAACCTGACAGATCTATGACTTAAAAAACACAAAATAATCTTAAATGCATTGCTTTAAGACATCATGAAACGCACAATGCCATAAATTCAGAGGCAATTCAATCACCAAAACTGTCTGTACGTTAAAGAAGTGCATTGATGAAGCCAGCACATCGGCATATTGGCGTGTCAGTTTCATGCATCATAATATACACAGAATAATAAGAATAATGGTGGGGAAATAATTATAAGAGAGGAGACTTACAAGAGTTGCAGAGATGGTGTTCATGGACAGGAAAGAAGAAAATAAAAGCAGGTGTTCGAGCGTAGGATTAGTTTGAGGAAAATAATGAAGTGAAGTGGGCATTGAGGGGATAGGTTGTTAGAGATTAAGTAGGTCTCTGACTCTATATTAGCCATTAAAACACATTTTACGTGTTAATTTCTCCTTGCAATTAGCACATAGTTGTTGGGCCATATTTAGCAGCTTTCTAATTTCATTTATTTTTTTTGTTAGGACTCCTGCTACATTAGTAAAATCAGTTCACAGAGATTTTACATTAAAAAATACTACGTTTTTTTATTCAAACACACGTGTTTCATCGAGAATCCGCCATTTTTTCAGCAGAAAAACACAGCTTTCAAATGTGTTTTTTTTTATTATTATTTTCTAAAAAAATATAATTATATCTATATATAAATGGCTGTAAATGCATTTAAATAAATAAATCAACAATCATCTGTGTCAATAAATACACAAAAAAGTGTCAACGTGTTTATTTAACTCGTCATGCCACAAGTCTAACACAAAAGAATTAAACTGCAAGTGTTTTATTGACTCGATTAAAAAATATCACTATAGATCAAAAGTTGATGTTTATATATAATAAATCAGAACTATACATCAAAAGCTCTTGAGTTTTTTGCCCGGCAAGGAAAGGGATTTGTTTATTTTCTTATATCTGGATTCTAGCCTCTTTATGTATATGCATGCATGCGGTGTTTTTCTTATCCATTAGATTTATAGAATATTCAGTGGATTCAAGAATTAGGATCTGTTTGGTATTATGGTTACTGTTGTGGTTGAAATTGAAAAAAAACAGTTTCATAAAAAGTGCTTTTATTGTGGTTCAAAATAAGCAGTGAAGTGTTTAGTTAAAACTGTGGTTAAGTTTGAGGTTGAAAAAAAAACAGTTTTGTGTGTTTGGTTATTATGTTTTTCATATTACTGTTAATAATTCATAAAAAAAAACAGATATTTGTTTTGGATAAAATGCAATTTTTAAATTATTTTAATATTAAAAATATATTTTTTATATTAATATACATATATTGTGTAAACATTATTTATATTTTAATTAAATTTTAGATTATTTTAATATTAAAATTATTTAATATTAAAATATATTAATTTTAATATTAAAATATATATTAATATTAATATATTAATATATATTTATTATCTCCAACTTTAACCGCAAGTTTCAATTCTCCTTTCCTAGGAGACTCACCGCACGGAAAGCAGTCTTTTTTCTGCTTTCCGTGAACCTGTGTTTTGTTAATATTTTGATGGGTCCCATAACCACAAAACCTGTTTTTCTTATGTAACCAAACGGTAAAACTACTGTTTTTTTTCAAACTTTGATTTGTACCTCAATACTAAACAGGCATTTAATTATGATTCATTTAACCTGGCCGGATACCCAATTATTAAAAAGAAATTAAAAATTCTTTGTTACACCCCTTATAAATAACTTAAAAACAACAAGTGATCATTGCAGTTTTCATGGTCACAACCTCGGTGGTTGAAAACCATAAATAACCATATGCTCTCTTTTTTTCATAGTGTTTTTTCGATCAATTTACATAAGAATCGATACAAAATCTTCTTTTTTATGATCAATTATATATTAAGAAAATTATTTTAATTACATATTAATCTCAAAATTCAAATAGATAAAAGAAATTAAAAATTATCCGAGCTGCTTCTTGAAACTAGTCAGCAAATACATTGATTGCGGCCATGGTTAGAAGTTAGAACCGGGCCGCATTTAAAGAACGTAATTGCAAGACAAGACCACATGAACTCCACTGCACAGCCTCCCACTTACCGAGGCTAATAAAGAAGGCTTCTCATGGCCTGGCAGCCTTCTTCTTTATAAGCTTTCTCATGGCCTGGCAGCCTTCTTCTTTATAAGCTTTTTTTTTTAATTATATATCACTTGAAAATTAATTTTTGAGTGTATTAATGTATCCAATATATTAGCTGAAAATCTTTTTATAATTAAATAAAAATAAAATTTAGATAGATATTATAGCAGTTTTGTTCCGTGTAGCCAATAATCAGATAGATATTACAATATATATTTTTTTTGCATTATAAGTGAGATTTAAATTCACGAGCTCTGATTTATCTATATAAGCAACCATATTTTGCACCATCAAGGAGCACACACGTTTGTTGGGAAAGCAAATCAAGCCCCCTCAAACGCTAGAGAGAGCAAGAGAGTGCTGCCATCCATGCCTTCCCCTGCGGCATCCCATGTTGTCATCTTCCCTTTCATGGCTCAAGGCCATACTCTTCCATTGCTAGACCTGTCAAAAGCTCTTTCACGTCGACAAATCAAAGTGACGATCATCACCACCCCGTCAAATGCTAAATCAATAGCCAAGCATGTGCCTCATCACCCTGATATCCATCTCAATGAAATCCCATTCCCAGCTGTTGATGGCCTCCCTAAAGGCTGTGAAAACACATCTCAGCTTCCTTCCATGGAGTTTTTTCTTCCTTTTCTCCGTGCCACGAAACAGCTCCGAAAGCCTTTTGAACAGGTGCTGGAAACCATGGTAAAATCCACCGCCCCTCCTCTCTGTGTCATTTCCGATTTCTTTCTAGGCTTTACACTTGCTTCATGCCAGGCATTAGGTGTTCCTAGGCTAGTCTTTCATGGCATGAGTGTTCTACCGATGGCCATTTGCAAATCATATTGTGTAAACGCAGCACAAATAAGCTCGTTGTCTCTGCTCGATCCTGTTGACCTGCCTGGCATGAAGCTTCCTTTCACTTTGACTAAAGCAGACCTGCCTGGAGAAACATTGAACTCATCGAACCATGATGATCACCCCATATCCCATTTCCTGAAAGAGGTGGCTGAGGCTGATGCAAACAGTTGGGGGGTCATTATTAACAGCTTTGAAGAGTTAGAAAAGGACCATATCCCATCTTTGGAGTCATTTTACATGAGTGGGGCAAGGACTTGGTGTGTCGGCCCTTTATTTCTGTATGAAAAAATGGAGGAGGGTCTTGAAAAATCCTTCAACCAAAACCAAGATCCCTCCGTGTCAGCGCAATGGCTCAATGAGCAGAGCACTCCAGATTCTGTGATCTATGTTTCATTCGGTACACAAGCTGACGTCTCAGATTCTCAACTTGACGAGGTTGCTTTTGGCTTGGAGGAGTCGGGATTTCCATTCTTATGGGCGGTA
The DNA here is from genome assembly GCA_029030765.1 of Salix suchowensis. Taxonomy (NCBI): domain Eukaryota; kingdom Viridiplantae; phylum Streptophyta; class Magnoliopsida; order Malpighiales; family Salicaceae; genus Salix; species Salix suchowensis. The sequence goes on from CM054985.1 coordinate 682,465, forward strand.
CGTTCAAAGACATGGTCTTTACCGAGTGGCATGGAAGAGAGAATAAAAAACAGAGGCTTGATTGTAAGCGAATGGGTTGATCAACGCCAAATCCTGTCTCATCATGCAGTGGGTGGATTCCTGAGTCATTGTGGCTGGAATTCAGTGCTAGAAAGTGTAGTTGCTGGTGTGCCGATCCTGGCCTGGCCCATGATAGCTGATCAATATCTGAATGCCAAGCTCATAGTGAATGGAGCTGGAGCTGGAGCTGGGATTAGTGTCGGAAGGGTGCGGAATCAAGGCTCTGAAACTCTTGTTTCAAGGCAATCCATAGCTGAAGGTGTGGAGGAGTTGATGGGAGGACAAGAGGGAAGGAGTGCACGGGAGAGAGCAGAAGCCTTAGGCACGGCGGCTAGGACGGCGGTGCAGAAAGGCGGGTCGTCGCACGATACTCTGAGCAAATTTATTGACCAACTCCGTCGCTGCTAATCTGTGCTTGTTAGTCTGCTACTCTCGCGGTTTCTTACATGCTTATTAAACTTATGAATTTGAAAATTAGTTGTGATATAAACAAGCTGTCCTGGATATCCGGTTATATATATATATATATATATATATATATAAAACTTGTCTATCGTTTGTGTCATGTAACTATGTCTAGAAAGGTTTATGAAGCACAATATGGTATATATTTTTTGGCTGGGCTTTAGCCCTTTTAATAATCGTGTGTTCAGAAAAGAAAACATGGTGAGATGTGAATATTGTACGTTGTTTTTATATAGTGATTGAACATAACTTTAATGGTCAACTCGATTAGTTCATTGATGGTCAATAAATATTAAAAATATAAATTAGAAAATACTTTAAAATCAAACTGCTGAGCACACCTGTATATGTAATGAGCTAATTAATTTCACGTGGGTCGTACATAAAATTATGACATGCATTGAATTTTCATGTGGGAGAAATTATTTGACATTATTATTATAATACGAATGTCAGGCCCATCCCTCTTTTCCTATGTGGGTCGTACATAAAATTATGACATGATTTGAATTTTCATGTGGGAGAAAATATTTGACATTATTATTAAAACACGAATGTCCCCTCTTTTCCTATGTCAACCAGGGTCTACTTAATAAAAATTAAAACATTAGCCCATCTCTCTTTTCCTATGTGGGTCGTACATAAAATTATGACATGCATTGAATTTTCATGTGGGAGAAATTATTTGACATTATTATTAAAACACGAATGTCAGGCCCATCCCTCTTTTCCTATGTCAACCAGGGCCTACTTAATAAAAACTTAAAACATTAGCCCATCCCTCTTTTCCTATGTCAGGCCCATATTGCAAACGCATCCTCAAGCATAAAATTCTTAAAGGTAGGGACTAAAGTATAGCATATGTAGAGATGGAAGGACTTTATAAGCACTAATTTGTTACTTCCTATAAAAATATCTCCCAAAGCCGTAAAATAAACCAAAAACAGGAAACGGGAAACACTACTAGCGCCTAGGGTTTCTTGTTCTCCGGTTCTCTTTACAAGCTTCTCCTGGTACACTCAGATCTCTCTCTCTCAAATATTTGTCTATTTTTTAACGTACAAAAGTATTTATTAATTACGGACCACGCAGTCCGTTCTGTCAATTTTATAAGAACCCGGCATGTAAAGTTGTTTATTTGTTGTTTCTCGCTGTTCTTGATTCCTGAAAATTTATATCTTTGTGTTTCTCGAGGCATAAATAGAGAAAAAAGATTAAGTTTTTCGAACTGGGTTTTTTGTTTATTTTGACAGATATAAAGAAACAATGTCTCGTGTATATGTCGGTAACTTGGATCCAAGAGTCTCTGAACGTGATCTCGAAGATGAGTTTCGCCGATTTGGTGTGATAAGAAGGTTGACTTCTTGATCTTTTTTTGTGTGTTTAATGGAGTCTTGAATTTGGGTTTGTTTTGATAATGATGACTGATTATTTTGTTAATGTGTTGTGTAGTGTCTGGGTTGCGAGGAGGCCACCAGGCTATGCGTTTATTGATTTCGATGATAAAAGGGATGCACAGGATGCTATCCATGAATTGGATGGTATGTGTTTTTGTTTCGGAGGTTTAATTTTCTAACTGTAATTTTTTGTACAAATCCTTGCTCATTTAACTGTATGACATTGTAAAGGCGTTGAAAACATTTCAATTTTTATGTCTTTTTTAATTGTAAGCTTTTTGTGTATGAAGATCCACCCTTGCTGTGTTTAAATTTTATTCATCTCTATTTTTCTGTAAATTGCTTGTATAATACAATATGTATTATACAAGCAATTTGGTTTATTTTCCTTAGTTTAATTTTAGCTGTTAATCAATTGTTTCTGGAGCAGGAAAAAATGGTTGGAGAGTTGAGCTTTCTCACAACTCTAGAGGAGGAGGAGGTGGTGGTGGTGGTGGTGGTGGACGAGGAGGGGGTCGTGGTCGTTCTGGTGGTTCTGACTTGAAGTGCTACGAGTGTGGGGAACCTGGTCATTTTGCTCGTGAGTGTCGCTTGCGTGTTGGATCAGGGGGAGGGGGAGGGGGAGGTAGACGACGTAGCCGGAGCCCTAGATATCGCAGGAGCCCAAGCTATGGGCGAAGGTGAAATTTCAAAACTTAAGAGTCACTTCAATGTATCTATATCTATGATGCATGTGTGTTTTTTAATTTCCCTTTCTTTTGATAGAGGACTATCTTTTGGTGTTTTTGCTCCTGTTTAAATATTTCTTTTTGCATGCATTGCTCTGGAGCAGGAGCTACAGCCCTAGAGGACGATCCCCCAAGCGCCGCAGTTTGTCACCTCGTGGGCGCAGCTATAGCAGGTCACCACAATACCGTGGACGTGAAGAGCTCCCATATGCCAACGGGTGATTTAAAAAACTTTCTATCAGTTCCAACTGCCATTGTCAAGACCTTGTCCTGAACCATATTGCATTTTATGTAGATTTACTAATGGTTGGTGTTTTCATGGTTTGTTCAGAAATGGCATAAGGGATCGGCGCCGAAGCAGGAGTTAGAGTTGTAGCTTAGGTGACTTGGGCTTTGCTTGGAGAATACTGAAATTAGTGTGTTTATTATGTTTGGACTTCAGTACGACTATGTTTTAAACGGGCAACGCCCTCAGCCTCTTGGATTTGGTTAAGTTTTCTTCATACTTATTACTATGTTAATCTTCTTTAAGCTATGCTGGATAGCTGTAGGCTTATCAAGAAGGCTCTATAGGTAGTTTTTATGAATTTATTGAGAGTGGTGCTAAAACTTTATGCTTTTCTTTTTGTTGAGGTTTCTTCTGGGTCTGCTTCATTGGTTATGTGCTTCTCTACACTTGAGGTTTCATTCTTGGCCACCCTGCATTGGGGTCTTCAATTTTGATTGTTTGGGCGTCCCTGCTAATCTGCATGTCTACAATCTTCTGTTTGATTGCACTTCGGCTGTGATGCGCCTCCCACACTCTAGTGGCATTTCTTTTAGTTAACGTAAAAGGATAGAGAGCTGCTTCAAATCTTCAATATTGAATGTTTGGGCTCCTTGCTAAACTGAGTGCCTGCATGCTTCTGTTTGATTGCACTCCAGCTGTGATGTTCGGTCCTCAAACTCTAATGGCATCCAATTTAGTTACCTTAAAAGGATAGAGAGCTGCTTCAAACACTTCTGGCAGGTACTTATATCTGTTCCACAGAAGTTGGGGTTTTTAGGAATCTTAATTGTGGTTTGCCCTATTCTTAAAAAAGAAATTTCAAAATTGGTTGAGTTTTGGGGTTTTCATGGTCAAACAAGGAACTTGTTTTTCGGTTGATGCGGATAATGGTTTTAATTCTTGTTTAGTACTCTATTTAGCCATTGAAGTAATGGAGAAAAATGAATTGGGTGCTCTCATTATTCTGGTGCAGGTAAATATTCTTAAAGTCTTACCATCTCCTTTTGTTTTTACTCTTTCATGTCATCTGCTTTCAAATGTACCAAGATAAAATGAGTTTTTCCCCTTGATTGAGTTTGTTATCGGTAAAGTTTCATGAACATTATAAAAAGTACATGTTTTCCCTTTTTTTCATCTCTATTCTTGTTCTATCTTCTCTTCTCAATATTTGCTCTCCTACTCCTGTAGTATGTATACTGGTCTGTAATCTCTTTTGGTCTGGTCTTTTATGGCTATAACAAAGTGGATAATTTTTTGAGATGCTGGAAGTGCTAGTATCTTGAAGGTCTGAGATAACTCAAGCCCATAGCCGTGAACTTTGCTTTGTGACAACTAACCACTGTTCCCTAACAAGCTCAGAGAGGTAACTTGAACTATTGTAGAAGTTGCCGTGAACTTTTTGGATGTTTTAGCTGGACATTCATTTTGAACCAATTCATCCGGAGGATTTCCCTGCAAATTTGATGGGCTTGGTTCTTGTCCTTTTGTTTCTTCATCTGCTGTGGTTGCATAGGAAGATTTTAAATCCTGCTCTTGGCCTGGATCATAAGTAGCCCATGTTTCCACACCTACGAACTTAACGTGCACAAAACTTGACTGAACACTGCAAAGATGAGCATCGAGGACTTTTTACAAGGCCTCTCCCTGCCAGTTCCATTCGTCATACGAGTTTCTTGGTACAGTTTCTTCGTTTATTTTCTTGCCTGGTTTGTAGTCCCTTGTTTTTCTCCTTTTGGCACCAGTTGTTTTACTGAACGGGTCTTTTAAATATTTCTTGTGAATCCATATTGATATATTTATTATTTTCATCTAGTTTGTGCAAAATTCGCCTAATTATCAGTCACAGCCATGGAATTCTTACTGTTAGCAATCAGTAAGATTGAGGTCATTTAATGATATCGATGCCCTTGTGCCCTGTAAACTTTCTCCCACAAAAACCTGGGGAATATTATACCTTGCTAAAACAATAAAATCATGTGTTTATGATGCTGCTCTGCATTTGGATGTCCTGTTTTTCTCATTGTTGGTTAATCCCGTTTCAACTCAAGCCAAAGGTTGAGAAAATCGTGTTATGGTCGGTGAAGGGGATTAATTCTATTTGTGCTGTGTGGGAAGATGCATTCAAGTCAGAGGAACTATCTTCCCTACCAGATAATCAATGAACAAAATGTTAGAGCCAATCCTAACCGCACAACTTTCTTTAAAAAGGAATGGATCAATCATCCTTGCAAAAATTGTCTTTTTTTCCTTGCATTTTACTCGACACGAAATGAATAGTATAAAATCGTAAGTATATATTTTTTTTAATTATATATCAATAATTTTGGCTAATAAATGAAAATACATTAAAATCTGATAAAAAAATAGTATTATAATCAATTAGTGATTTAAATAAATTTGAAAGAAAAATAATATAAACTAATTTATCAATGGCAAGAAAAGATTAAAATATCCTAAAATCAAATTTTTTATCAATATTGGCAAAACTTAATGATAGTAAGTACATAAGAAAATCTTTTTGATTGTTCTTATCATAACAAGTCATAATAAATATTTTTATAGGTTGTAAGTTAGTGAGTCTAAATTTGTAATTAACTAACATAAGTATAATAATTAAAATAAACTATTAAACAATGTTTAATGTGCTAGAAAAAAAATTTAAATTATAAATAATTATTTAACATTAAATAAATTAATAAAATATGATAATAGAAACAATGACTTCATTTTAAAAAAATTCTTCAATCTAGTTTGAATCTCTAATTTTCATAAATTCCATGTAAATTTTAGTCATAATTTCAAAGCACATAGTTCTTTCTCGTATGAATATATTTTAGTCATAATTTCAAGCACATATATATTTGAAAAATATTGAAATGTCTAGTTTTTCTTCCATCTAGAATCGTAACAAAATTTCATTTGTAATTCATGATGTGTCCCCAAATAATATATGAATGTTTAGTTTGATAGATTTGACAAGATTCATCTAGTTACCGTGACTCTCTAAAATAATATCTTTTCTAAACTTTGTATAATCTAATAATTTACCAAAATGTATTTTCATGTATCTAATGTTTTTTCTACAGAAATTTCAATTAGATTCAATATATAGATTTGAAAAACTATGTTTGATTCCCACAAAATTGTCAATAAATATTTTAAGTAAGCTTGTAAAATTGAATTGATATTACCGATTTTGTATGAGTTAAGTCTTATTTTTCTAGTTTTCAAGTTTAATCCAATTTAGCACGTAAATATATGTTGATTAGTAAAATTATGAGATTAAGATTTTAAATGTAGACTCGAAACTTTGACACCCTTTCATCCTATCTACATCAATAATTATCAAATAAAAAATTTGAAAGATTTCTGACTTGTCATAGAATTCGTATATATTATCTTGCTAACGCATGAGGCATTGAATAAAAAACCAAATATAATGGCTACACCACCACCTTGTGACGCACTTGGAAAAATACGCATAAAACAAAATCCTCAAGCTGAGCCAGAACCCCTTAACAAAAAAAAAACTATATATCAAAAAGATTTACGAAATATAATATATTCTGCCCTGGAGATCTGCTAATAAAAACTCTATTTTATTTTTATTTTTATTTTTGGTCATGCTCTTCACGTCCTCTCTGTCTCTCTCTCGAATTCATCTCCACTTTCTTATGCTTGTAATAAAAAACATATAAAAAAAATACCCGAATGTTTTAGCAGTGTTTTTCTTCTTTTACTATTAGTGGAAGTCAACGACAGTGAACACCTCACTTTGCCTTTTCACACCTAAAGCTCTCGTTTCCTCTCACTGCAAAATCTCCTTCACATGGACTTCAAGATCCATTTCTTGAAAGGAAGATTTAGTTTCAAGTCAGAAATGCGAAAATTCACTGAAACTTGTTGAAGGCGAAATCCTCTTTTGTATCCCTTTCTTGGATGCGTAGTATGTTGTAGGATTACTTGCAGGCATGGAGTTCAAGAAAGAGAGGCTAGTAAGGTTAGTCTCTTCGCTTGTAGTTTCTCTGTTTTATGATTCCCATTTACTTTCTTTGATGATTTGGTTAAAGGGTGCTCTCAAAATTTATAGGTTTAATGATAGTCAAAACCTGGACAAGACATTGCCTGCACATAAAACATCAGCTCCGTTGTTTAGAACTGAAGGAGGTGGCATTGACAGTGACAGAAACACAAGTAACAAGGTTCCTAGATTTGAGAGGTTTCAGGTATTTCCAGAGAATCATCACGGGCCATATTGGACTGAGAGAATTCTAGATCCAGCAAGTGATGCTATCTTGAAATGGAACAGGATTTTCCTCTTCTCATGCTTGACTGCACTCTTTGTTGATCCATTGTTTTTTTACCTCCCATCAGTAACCAACAAGGAAAAGTCATCTTGTATGGATACTGATTTGAATTTAGGAATTACTGTGACATGTTTTAGAACATTTGCTGATGTATTTTCCGTAGTTCATATTCTTATAAAGTTTAGGACAGCTTATGTCTCACCTAGTTCAAGAGTTTTTGGGAGAGGTGAACTTGTTATAGATCCTAAGCTGATTGCAAGGAGATATTTGAGATCAGATTTCTTCATAGATCTTGTTGCAGCATTACCTCTTCCTCAGGTAGATACGCTCCTAACTTTGTTTCTGCTTTTGTTTATTTGATTTGAATGTAGAATTTTAGCTTGTGATGTCAATTTTTTTTTCTTTTTTGCATAGAAATTACAGCTACCTGTAAAAAATAAGAATGAACTTGAAAATTCATCTAGTCGATGAAGTTGAAGTTGCTTCTGCAATTAGCAGCTTCTCTTTTGGCTCAAAGTTCCAGGCATTTCTTTCACTTCTTTAGGTTGAGATGAGGTTACATATCCGCGTTTCGCCCAGTGGCATTCACCTCTGCAAAGAGGTGGAAAGGTCTTGAGTTTGAGTCTTACATTTGTGAATAAGAATATGCGATTATGCATGTTCTTGTGGATTGAAATATGGCACATAAGGCAGCGTGTTTGATTTCTTAAGCATCCATTACTTGCAAATGATATTTTTCTTATTGCTTTGATTTTTAGTGCCTTTTCATTATTGAAGTCTGTCCTTCGAAACTAAATGAAGAAATAACATCAAAATCAAATTGTTCCCTTTGGCAGATTGTGATATGGTTTATCATACCAGCAATTAGAAGCTCACGTGCTGATCATACCACCAATGCCCTAGTACTGATTGTTCTGCTCCAATATATTCCCAGATTATATTTGATTTTCCCATTAAGTTCTGAGATCATCAAAGCCACTGGAGTAGTCACAAAGACTGCCTGGGCTGGGGGCTGCTTATAATCTCCTGCTGTACATGCTGGCTAGTCATGTACGTAATGCCTCCTTGAATCAGAAGAGAAGATACTTGCCTTTTTAGGCTATACTATTTTCTAGCTATCGCTGTTGTGCTGGTCATTTAGTACTGCTTTACACTGATCAGGCCTCTGGTCTTGTAGGTGTTGGGGGCATCATGGTATTTGCTGTCGATCGAGCGTCATGCATCGTGCTGGGAATCTGCTTGCAAACTTGAATCAAGCCCTGTACCATGCAACCCCTCGTTACCTGGATTGCGATACTTTGGAATTTCCTGATCGCAAGTCCTGGGAAAAAACTACTGTTTTGTTTTCCAGATGTAATCCAGATAACACTTCCTTTTTCAATTATGGGCATGTTCGCAAATGCATTGCAGCAGAAAGTGCTTTCCTCTGATTTTCTTGAAAAGTACTTGTATTGTTTATGGTGGGGCTTGCAGAACTTGAGGTATGCCTTCATTGAAATCTGCCATAAATATTCATTCAAGATAATGATAGCATCTGATTGCATTTGATCACTTTCATTAGCTGTTCGAATCAATGCATGATATTGAAGCAGAGAGTTTTCTTTCTTCTGTATGCAGTTGCTGTAATATTAATATCTGCAGACATTTAGATTCCATCTAATTGTTTCCATATCTCAAAGAGATTTTTCATAGGAACTTCTAACATTTCTTTGCTGCTTATTGTATTTTTCAGCTCATATGGCCAGTCTTTATCTACAAGCACATTCATTGGGGAAACTGCATTCGCCATACTCATTGCCATCTCGGGTCTGGTTTTTATTTGCCCATTTGATTGGAAATGTACAGGTGATGTGGACACATGGCATAACCCTAGGCTGTTTTTCGGCCTCTGTTGCACTCTTTGTTTGCAATTGAAACCTTCCTCTGCTACAAAAATATTGAAGTCTGTTTTCCTGGAAAAAACTTGGAAATGTTCTCTTTCTCAAGAGAGTATTTCCCTTGCAGTTATCATGATAAATTTCTTCTGAAATCTTAAACCCTGCAGTATTTAACATACTCTCTCTTGAATAGACCTACATGCAATCTATCACCGTGAGGCTTGAGGAGTGGAGGCTGAAGCGACGAGACACAGAAGAGTGGATGAGACATCGTCAACTGCCGCAAAGTTTGCGAGAACGTGTCAGAAGATTTGTTCAGTACAAGTGGTTTGCAACTAGAGGGGTTGATGAAGAATCAATCTTGCATGCATTACCAACGGATCTTCGTCGAGACATCCAGCGTCACCTTTGCCTGGACCTTGTTAGACGAGTAAGTCACTCCCTAGTGTTACTTGCAAGCATTTTAAAATCTCATGCAGCTTTAGCTAATGTTTTTCCTATTTTTTAGGTCCCTTTTTTCTCGCAGATGGATGATCAGCTACTTGATGCCATATGCGAGCGCTTAGTGTCCTGTTTGAGTACTCAGGGAAACTATATAGTTCGAGAAGGTGATCCGGTTACAGAGATGCTTTTTATTATAAGGGGAAAGCTAGAGAGCTCAACTACAAATGGAGGGCGAACAGGTTTCTTCAATTCAATTACTTTGAGACCTGGTGACTTTTGCGGAGAAGAGCTACTTGCCTGGGCATTGCTTCCAAAATCTACACTCAACTTACCTTCTTCCACAAGGACAGTGAGAGCACTAGAAGAAGTGGAAGCATTTGCATTGCGAGCAGAAGACCTCAAGTTTGTCGCCAATCAGTTTAGGCGTCTCCATAGCAAGAAACTTCAGCATACCTTCCGTTTCTACTCGTACCATTGGAGAACCTGGGCTGCCTGCTTTATTCAGGCAGCTTGGCGTCGACACAAGAAGAGGATGATAGCAAAGAGCCTGAGCCTGTCAGAGTCCTTCTCAGTTTCTGTCGATGAGCAAACAGTTGACGATGAAACAACGCGAGAGGAGGATGCACCTTCAAATTCTCAAGCAAAACAGCACCTTGGTGTCACAATACTAGCTTCAAGATTTGCTGCAAACACAAGGAGAGGGGCGCAGAAAGTCAAGAATGTTGGAATGCTCAAGTTGCAAAAACCTGAAGAACCAGACTTCTCGACAGAACGAGACGATGACTAGTTCGATCCCGGTTCTCATCCCACAGCCAGCTACCAATGTGGAAAAGCTGCAATGGAAGCCAACCGATCCTATCCTGAAAGGATATTAATTAAAATACTCCACACCATTACTAGTGCTTTAAGCACCCATGGATGACTCCATTAATGTTTAGGTAGATGGAAGGCAAGTGAATGCAAAAGCTGCTAGTTGCATGTGATTTATCTGATATCTATCAGTCTTCAGGATTAGAGTTCTGTTACAGTCAATCAGGTGAGATCAACACATTATTTCCTTGGATCTTATTCAAGAGGATGAATAGCCTTGACGCAGTTGGACTAGTTAGGCTGTATTTTGTAAAGCGCTTTAAATTATAATTTTTAGATGTTTCAAGATAGACTTGATATGCTATATCGAAATCATATTTAAAAAAACACATAAGAAAAAATGTTAAGCTATTCAAACTGTGTTTTTTTTACAAAAATAAATGTTATGATATTTATTTGGTGCATGATTTTTCAAATACACTTACAAAATTCAAATATTTGTTTTATTTATTATATTATTAAAATAAATATATATTTAAAAAAAAAAACAATGAAATCCATAATTCAGGTTGTATGTTTTGTGAAATAAGTCATAAACCTGAGAAAATTAAAAAACATTATCTTGAATTTGTTTTAAAGCAAACTACAGCTTTACCAGCAAAACTATTTTTGCAAATTTAAAAATCATCCTATCTTGGAATTCCTTATATATATATATATATATATATATATATATATATATATATATATATATATATATATGAGAGAGAGAGAGAGAGAGAGAGAGAGAGAGAGAGAGAGAGACAACAATAACCTTATATAAAATAAATAAAAATAAATCATAATATTAAATTCTAAGCGCACACAATGTGAATGAAAAAAAAAGTCTCTCAAAATTAGAAAAAAAAAAACTAAAAGGATAAAAGAAAGTGAACTATTTCAACCTATATTGCTTTGTTTCATGGTTAGATTGGTCTTATAACACTTTATACGATATTGTTTTTAATTAAAAAAAATGAGGAATTACATTTTTTTTTAATTTATCTAATTTTATCATTTAATAAAGTTAGTGAGTAAAATAAAATATAAAAAGACAGATGAAAAAAGATACTATAAGTATTTAATTATATATATATATATATAATATGACAATTCTTAATTTATTAATTAATAATATATATATATATATATATATATATATATTATTAATTAATAAATTAAGAATTGTCATATTACTTATATTAACATTAATAATATAAAACTAAAGTACATGGATAAATTACTTTAACGATATTCATAAAATACTATTCATTCAAATAGTATTTTGCAATTTTTTTTGTCGTTTTTAACTATTCAAAAAAATCCTTTGTATTTGTTTATGACTTCTTTATTTATTTATTTTTTTTGAAATTGGAGCTCTATAATTTATTTTTATAAATTTATTATAATCTCATAATTTAGATGATGAGTTTAATAAGTTAATTCATGATGATAAAATTTATTGTTTTGTCAATTTTTAACTGTTTTTTTTTTTTTTTCTATTTTCGAGGCTTATTTTTATAACTCAATTTTTCTTCTTCTTAATTTCATACATATAATTTTAGGAATTATGCTTTATTTTTCTTCTCGAGTTATTATTTATGGATATGATGTATTTAGTTTTTTCTTGATTTCAAAATATTACATTTATTAGAAGTGATGCTTTTTTTTTAAATTCTGATCTAATGATAAAAAATGGGTAATTTAACTGTATATTCTGTTTTTATTTATTTTTTTTTTTTTAATCTTGGTTGAATTGTTTTTCCTGATTTTTATGAATTGCTTCTATATATATATATTATTTATTTTTTAATATGAGCACTTTAAAATAATATGAAAAAAAAATAAAATAAAATAAAAAAACTACATTTTTTTATTTTTTTTCAGAACAATAATGAATCTCAAAAAAAAAAAAAAAAAATATTTTTTAAACTGTTCATTGCCCAATTAATTTAATTCCCAAAGCCTCTGCATTTCTTGTAAGAGAGAGAGAGAGAGAGGGTCAGCTTCCCCAAATCCCTCTCTTCAATCTTACGGATTTGTTACAAAGTGTTTCTGTCATTTGGGTCAATAAAGAAACCAGGCCATAAGGAGAAGGAAAAACACCTAGGAAGGTCGACGATGTTGGCGGCGGCGGCAGTGAGACGAGGAGGTTCAGAAGCCTTTTTCATTGGGTCCCATTTTCAGCGATGCCAAATGAAAATGATGGGTATGATTCTTCTATCCCGAACCACTTCATCACTGTTGTCTATCAACCTCTCCAACTACATTTCTTCTTTTAGCAGTAGCAGTAGATATAAACACAAAAATGATGCTTCTTCTTCTTTTAGAAACGTTCATGATGCCCTTGCTTCTTTCAATGACATGCTTCATAGGAAACCGCTGCCATGTATTATCCAATTCGCTAAATTATTGTCTGCAATTGTCAAAATGGGACAGTATTACGATGTTGTGATTTCTCTTTCCAAACAAATGGAATTAGCTGGGATCTCTCCTAATACTTATACGCTTAGTATCTTTATGAATTGCTTCTGCCAGTTGCTACGTGTTGATCTTGGGTTCTCTGTATTGGCCAAAGTCCTTAAACTTGGTCTTCATCCCTACTATTGTCACATTTACCACCTTAATCAATGGGCTCTGTAAAGTGGGTGAATTTGCCCAGGCCGTGGAATTATTTGATGACATGGTTGCTAGAGGGTGTCAACCTGATGTCTACACTTATAATACGATTATAAATGGATTATGTAAGATTGGGGAAACTGCTGCGGCTGCTGGATTGTTTAAGAAAATGGAAGGGGCAGGCTGCCAGCCGAGCATGGTGACATACAGTATACTCATTGACAGTCTTTGCAGAGACAGGCTGGTGAATGAGGCTTTAGATATCTTCTTTTTATATGAAGGCTAAAGGCATTTCCCCAGATATTTTCACTTACACCTCTTTGATCCAGGGCTTATGTAAATTCAGCAGATGGAAGGAGGCTTTGGCATTGTTAAATGAAATGACGAGTTTGAATATCATGCCAGATATTGTTACCTTCAACGTGATAATTGATACTTTTTGTAAAGAAGGCAAGGTTTCAGAGGCTCAAGTTGTGTTAAAAACAATGACTGAAATGGGTGTGGAGCCTAATGTTGTTACTTACAGTTCATTGCTGTATGGATATTCCTTGTGGATGGAAGTCGTTGAAGCTAGAAAGTTGTTTCATGTTATGATAACCAAGGGTTGTAAACCCAATGTTTTTAGTTATAACATCTTAATTAACGGATATTGTAAGGCCAAACAGATAGACAAGGCCTTGCAGCTTTTTAATGAAATGATTCATCAAGGCTTAACTCCAAACAATGTTAGTTACAACACTCTTATTCATGGCTTTTTCCAATTAGGCAAGCTTAGGGAAGCACAAGATCTTTTCAAGAATATGTGCACTAGTGGCAACCTCCCAGATTTATTTACGTACTCAATATTGCTTAATGGGTTTTGCAAACAAGGGTATATTGGTAAGGCATTCAGACTGTTTCGAGCAATGCAAAGTACTTCCTTGAACCCTAATCTAGTGATGTATCGCATCCTGGTTCATGCCATGTGCAAATCTGGGAATCATAAAGATGCAAGGAAACTGTTTTCAGAACTCATTGTCCAAGGGTTTCAGCCTCATGTTCAGCTATACACTACAATAATAAATGGACTTTGTAAAGAAGGACTGTTAGAAGAAGCATTGAAAGCTTTCCGAAATATGGAAGCAGATGGCTGCCCTCCCAGATGAAATTTCTTATAATGTTATTATTCGAGGATTTCTCCAGCATAAGCATGAATCAATGGCATTGCAACTTATTCGAGAAATGAGAGACAGAGGTTTCGTTGCAGATGTGGGATCATGCTTAAGTGAAGTTCACCAAGGTAAAAAGGTTGTGTGAACTTATATCTCCATGCTGCAAATTCTAGTGGCTAATATTAAGTAATTTTTCCTCAACATGTAAGTTAATTTTTAGTTCAATCTTGTCAACATCTGAACAGTGACACTAGTACAAAAACTAAACATAAAAAAGAAACACAATATAGAATATATTTTGCCTGAGAGATCCACTAATAAAATTTCATGGTCTCTGATATACAGATACTGTTTGTTCATTTTTTTTTAAAAAAAAATTGGTCATGGTACTGACGGCTTCAGGTCCACTCTCTTACAAGTTAGTGTTGTAAAACATGTATAAAAGTATATGAATTTTTGGATGTTTAGCCTGCAGGTTTACTCTCTCTGTTATTCATCATAGTTCCATTCCAAAAAAATATGAAAATGAATTTTTTCATGAATACAATTATTCGAATGCGAATGATAATGTTTATGATCTTATCAGAGAAAGATTAACTTCAATATAAAAGCTGGTCCAAGAATATTAGAGATTAATATACATAATATATTAGGACTTCATATTAGAGATTACTATACATAATATATTAGGACTTCATCTAACATTTCTTTTGATTAAATTGTTTCTTTGACATGATATCATAGTTCTGAGTGACCAAACAATCATATATTCAAAATCTTGGAACTGCAAATATAAATTGTATATTAAAAATCTCACCTTAACCTGGTTATTTTACAGAGAATAATCATTATAGAGAATAAATAAAGAAGAAAGCAATTGAATATCTGAACTGTGTTTATATTTCTCTTTCAATGTTAGTTTTCTGTTTTTAATGGAAGTCAACCACTTTGAACGCCTCACTTTGCATTTTCACCACCTAAAGCCTCTGTTTTCCTCTTTCTGCAATCTCCTTTCATTTTATTCAGCTTGGAATTCAAGGTCCATTTCTTGAAAGAAAGATGTACTTTCAAATCAGAAATGGAAAGCTCAGTGATACTTTTTGAAGACAAAATCCTCTTTCATATCCCTTTCTTGGATGCATAGTAAGTTATAGGATTACCTAAAGCCATGAAGTTCAAGAAAGGGAAGCTGGTAAGGTTAGTCTCTTTGCGTGTATTTTCTCTGTTTTATGATTCCCATTTTCTTTCTTTAATGATTTGGTTAAAGGGTGCTCTCAAAATATATAGGTTTAATGATGCTCAAAACCTGGACAAGACATTGCCTGTGCAGAAAACATCAGCTCCGTTGTTTAAAACGGAAGGAGGTCATATTAATAATGACAGAAGCACAAGTAACAAGGTTCCTAAATTTGGAAGGTTTAAGGTGTCTCCAGAGAATAATCATGAGCCATATTGGATAGAGAGAATTCTTGATCCAGGAAGCGATGTTATCTTCAATTTGAACAGGATTTTCCTCTTCTCATGCTTGACAGCACTCTTTGTTGATCGATTGGTGTTTTACCTCCCATCAGAAAGCAACAAGGAAAACCATCTTGTATGGATACTGATTTGAATTTAGGAATCACTGTGACATGTTTTAGAACATTTGCTGATGATTGCAAATGTTCAAGAGTTTTTGGGAGAGGTGAGCTTGTTATAGATCCCAAGTTGATTGCAAGGAGATATTGGAGACCAGATTTCTTTATAGATCTTGTTGCAGCATTAGCCCTTCCTCAGGCAGGTACAGTCCTAACTTTGTTTCTGCTTTATTTCTTTGATTTGAATGTAGATTTTTAGCTTGTGATTTCAAATTTTTTCTTCTTGCATAAAAATCACAGCTACATGTAAAAAATGAGAATGGAGTTGAAAATTTCATTTAGTTGATGAGGCTGGACTAGCAATTTTCAGCTGCCCTTCTGCCTCAAAATTCCAGGCATTTCTTTGACTTCTTGAGGTTGAGCTGAAGTTACAAATCCACATTTAGCCCAGTGACATTTATATGTTCAAACTGGGGGATAAGGTCTTGCGTTTGAGTCTTAACCTTGTGACTAAAAATATGCAATTATGCCTGATCTTATAATTGAAGAATTAGATGTGGTTACAATACATATGGCAGCGTGTTTTATTTTTCAAGCATCCATTACTTGCAAATGAAACTTTTCTTATTGCTTTGATTTTTAGTGTCTTTTCATTATTGAAATTTGTCCTTTGAAGCTAAAGAAGATATGACCTCAACTGTTCCTTTTGGTAGACTAATATGGTTTGTTAGACCAGTAATTAGAAGCTCACATGCTGATCATACCAACAATGCCCCAGTGCTGATCGTTCTGCTCCAATATACTCCCAGATTATATTTGATTTTCCCATTAAGTTCTGAGATCATCAAAGCCTTTTTTATTATGTTTGCAAGATGTAATCCTGACAACAAACCTTTTTTATTATGGCATGTTTACAAATGCATTGCAGCTGAATGTACTTTCCTCTGATTTTCTTGAAAAGTACTTACATGGGCTATGGTGGGGCTTGCAGAACTTGAGGTATGACTTCATTGAAATTTACCACAAATGTTCATTCGAGATAATGATAGCATCTACTTGTTTTTTATCAGTTTCATAAGCTGTTTGAATCAATGCATGATAATTAAGCAGACCATTTTCTTTCTTCTGTATGCAGTTGCTGTGATATGTCTGCAGATACATAGATTTCATCTATTTGTTTTCATAACTCAGTTTTTTTATAGGAACTTTAACATATTTTTCCTACTTATTATATTTCTCAGTTCCTTTGGCCAGTCTTTGTCTACAAGCACATTTATTGGGGAAACTGCATTTTCCATACGCTTTTCCATCTTTGGCCTGGTTTTATTTGCCCATTTGATTGGAAATATGCAGGTAATGTGGACACATGATATAAAACTTGGAAATGTTCTCATTCTTGAGAGTAGTTCTCTTATAGCTCTTATAAACCCCAAGGCTACCAGTGTAAACCCCAACAAAAAAATAATAATAAATATTTATATGAAAAAAATATCTACTACAGTTGAAGACTTGATGAAAAATAAATATGTGTGACATAAAACTAGGGGCAAATTGATAGATTGAAGGAGCAAAATATCCCATTTTTTCCTTTACATGGCCAACAACCTTAAGCTTGGAGAAGGAGAATGAAAGCCTGCTTTTTCCTTGTTTCTCTTTCAATGGAAATGTGTAAGTGATGTTAAACTAAGCCAACCGCAATGATGGGGGCTATGATCATGAATGGTATATGTTCTGAAAATGAGTATGCGATGGAAAATTAAGCCGACCACAATGGTGGGGTGATGATTGTAAATGAAATATGTCATGGAAATGAGTGTGTGACGCAAAACTAAGTCGCTCTCAATGGCGAGGGCTAAGATGTGAAAACTAAATCAGCTGCAATGGTAGGAGCTAAAGAGTGTCTTAAGGCACAAATTATGATTATTGAAATGGATTAATGGATACGTAGTTGATTGAATAGTAATTTACACATGAAAGTGGTGGTATGTCAAGTAAAAAAAAAAGGAGGCGGCTTATCAGTTGATGGAATGAATGAAATAATTTGAAATTATGGTACAGATTAAATACTTGCTGTTGAAATTCCTAGATGTTGTTCCTAGAGTTTGGTAAAGATATTAGTTGAAATGGATACTTGTATCCTTATTTTTATATTATATTTCTATGTGTTTTATAGATATATTCAATTTGTCACCTATTCTTTGATATCCTACTTATGATTTTTCTCGGTCATTTCATTTTAGATAGAATTTTGTAAAACTATTATATAGATAAGCTTATCATATGGACTTAAGTTACGATTATAAGTAAAACATAAAGAAAGTATGACTTTTCTTGTCTTGGGATGTTTATATATATTTAAGGAAATAATGTGATCTTGATATATTGCATAATCGTATTTTGTTATTGAAATTGATGACTGAGTTTGGGACCTAATTTGTGGCTTGAACAAAACTATGCAGTGTTTAACATGCTCTCTCTTGAATAGACGTACTTGCAATCTATCAATATGAGGCTTGGGGAGTGGAGGCTCAAGGGACGAGACACAAAAGAATGGATGAGACATCTTCAACTCCCCTAAAGTTCAAGAGAATTTGTCAGAAGATTTGATCAATACAAGTGGCTTGCAGCTAGAGGGGTTGATGAAGAACCAATCTTGCATGCATACCTACAGATCTTCGTCAAAGCATCCAGCGTCACCAATAACTGGACCTTGTTAGACGAGCAAGTCACTCCCTGGTGTTACCATCAGCATTTTAAAATCTATCTTCTTCTGTCATGCATCTTTAGCTAATGTTTTTCCTATTTGCAGGTTCTTTTTCTTCTTGCAGATGGATGATCAGCTATTTGATGCCATTTGTGGGCTCTTAGTGTCCCTGTTAAAGTACTCAAGGAAACTATATAGTTTGAGAAGGTTTTACAGAGATGCTTTTTATTATCAGGGGAAAACTAGAGAGCTCAACTCCAAATGGAGGGTTAACAGTTTTCTTCAACTCAACTATTTTGAGACCTGGTGAGTTTTGCGGTGATGAACTGCTTTCCTGGACACTTATTCCAAAATCTAAACTCAACTTACCTTCTTCCACTAGGACAGTGAGAGCACTAGAAGAAGTGGAAGCATTTACATTGCGAGCTGAAGACCTCAAGTTTGTCACCAATCAGTTTAGACGTCTCCATAGCAAGAAACTACGTCTCCATACCTTCCGTTTCCACTCTGACCTTTTTTTGAACCTGGGCTGCCTGCTTTATTCAGGCAGCGTGGCATCGACGCAAGAAGAGGATGATAGCAAAGAGCCTGAGCATGTCAGAGCCATTCTCAGTTTCTGTCGATGAGCAAACAGTTGGTGATGAAACAACATGAGCAGGATGAACCTAGTTTTGCACCTTCAAATTGTCAAGCAAAACAGCCTCTTGGTATCACAATACTAGCTTCAAGATTTGCTGCAAACACAAGGAGAGGGGCGCAGAAAGTCAAGAATGTTGAAATGCTCAAGTTGCAAAAACTTGAAGAACCAGGCTTCTCTACAGATCGTTATGATGACTAGTTCGACCGGTTCTCATCCAACAGCCAACTACCAATGTGGAAAAGCTTTAATGTAAGCCAAATGATCCAGTCCTGAAAGGATATTAATTAAAATCCTCCACGCCATTGCTAGTGTTTTCATGGATGACTCCATTAATATTTAGGTAGCTGTAAGCCAAGTGAATGTAGAAGGTGCGAGTTGCTTGTCATTTATCTGATATCCATTAGTCTAACAGGCATGCATGTATCCAATCTTGATTAGAGTTTTGTTACAGTCATCTGAAATCATGTGGTAACTCCAAAACCTCTGAAATCATCACACTCACCCCACGATAAAGAGGATGAATGACGATGATGCAATTACGAGTAGGTAGGCTATATGTGGTAAGAGCTTGTTCGGCTACACGAGGAGTTGTGTTTTTACCAAGATTTAATCATTTTTTTTACTTTATTTTTTTAGTATTTTAACTTATCTATGTTGATGTAAAAAATAATTTTTAAAAAATATTATTTAAATATATTTTCAAGTAAAAAATACTTTAAAAATAATAAATGGAAGAATCTTTTATGATTTTTTTTCATTGAAAGAAATTGTCGATTCTATGATCAATTGTAACTACTAGAACCAGAATTTTAGTAACATTTTCCCTCCTCAAAATCTAGGGACTAGAATATATTGAAAATACAATTATAAAATGTTAACTTGTCAAAGTACAAGGACTAAAAATAACTTGGGCATGGAGGTGAGTTTTCAAATTTCAATAGTTAAAAAAGCTCTTGTACTCTCTTTTTATGGTCAGATTGGTCCCTAAAATGTTTTTGACTAGAATTTAAATTACATTTTTAATATATAAAATCAAGCAATAGTAAAAAAAAAGAAGTAAATAACGGAAGCAAATTAAACAAATCATCCCAATTAAATGAACATTTAAAAAAAAATGAAAAAAATATTAACTGTTTAAACAGTAATCACAAAGAGCAACATTGCATTCCTTGAGTGCGGGTGAGAGAGACGCTGCTGCTACCTCTAATCACTTTCTTCAATCTTCCAGATTTGTTACAAAGTGTCTCTGTCGTTTTGGTCAATAAAGAAACCAAACCACGAGGAGAAGGAATAACACAGAGGAAAGTCGATGGTGGCGGCGGCGGCGGAAGTGAGACGAGGAGCTTCAGAAGCCTTTTTTATTGGGTCCCATATTCAGCGATGCCTAATGAAAATAACGGGTATGCTTCTTCCATCACTTTTGTCTAGAAACCACTCCAACTCCATTTCTTCTTCTAGCAGGAACAGTAGCAGTAGCAGTAGATACAAACACAAAAATGATGCTTCTTCTCCTTCTTCTTCTTCTTCTTCTTCTTCTTCTTCTTTTAGAAACATTGATGATGTCCTTTCTTCTTTCAATCACATGATTCATAGGAAACCCCTTCCATGTATTATCCAATTCACCAAATTATTGTCTGCAATTGTCAAAATGGGACAGTATTACGATGTTGTGATTTCTCTTTCCAAACAAATGGAATTAGCTGGGCTCTCCTCTAATACTTATACCCTTCATATCTTGATGAATTGCTTCTGCCAGTTGCAACGTGTTGATCTGGGGTTCTCTGTCTTGGCCAAAGTCATTAAACTTGGTCTTCAACCCACTATTGTCACATTTAACACCTTAATCAATGGGCTCTGTAAAGTTGGCGAATTTTCCCAGGCCGTGGAATTATTTGATGACATGGTGGCAAGAGGGTGTCGGCCTAATGTCTACACTTATACTACGATTATCAATGGCTTTTGTAAGATTGGAGAAACTGCTGCGGCTGCCGGATTGCTTAAGAAAATGGAAGAGGCAGGCTGCCAGCCGGACGTGGTGACATACAGTGCACTCATTGACAGTCTTTGCACCGATAGGCTGGTGAATGAGGCTTTAAATATCATCTCTTATATGAAGGCTAAAGGTATTTCCCCAGATATTTTCACTTACACCTCTTTGATCCAGGGCTTATGCAGTTTGAGCCGATGGGAGGAGGCTTCGGCATTGCTAAATGAAATGACGAGTTTGAATATCATGCCAGATATTTTCACCTTCAACGTGCTAGTTGATACTTTTTGCAAAGAAGGCAAGGTTTCAGAGGCTCAAGGTGTGTTAAAAACAATGACTGAAATGGGTGTTGAGCCTAATGTCGTTACTTACAATTCGTTGATGTATGGATATTCCTTGTTGATGGAAATTGTTGAAGCTCAAAAAGCTTTTCAATGTCATGATAACCAAGGGTTTTAAACCTGCTGTTTTTAGTTATAACATCTTAATTAACGGATACTGTAAGGCCAAAAGAGTAGATGACGCCAAGCAGCTTTTTAATGAAATGGTTCATCAAGGCTTAACTCCGAACAAAGTTACTTACAACACTCTTATTCATGGCTTGTGCCAATTAGGCAGACTTAGGGAAGCACATGATCTTTTTAGGAATATGCGCACTAATGGCAACCTCCCAAATTTACGTACTTACTCAATATTGCTTGATGGCTTTTGTAAGCAAGGGTATCTTGGCAAGGCATTTAGACTGTTTCGAGCAATTGAAGGTACTAACTTGAAGCCTAATCTGGTGATGTATACCATCCTGGTTCATGCCATGTGCAAATCTGGGAATCTAAGAGATGCAAGGAAACTGTTTTCAGAACTCTTTATCCAAGGGTTGCAGCCTAATGTTCAGATTTACACTACAATAATAAATGGACTTTGTAAAGAAGGATTGTTAGACGAAGCATTGGAAGCTTTCCGAAATATGGAAGAGGTCGGTTGCCCTCCAGATGATATTTCTTATCATGTTATTATTCGAGGATTTCTCCACCACAAGGATGAATCAAGGGCAGTGCAACTTATTGGAGAAATGAGAGACAGAGGTTTTGCTGCAGATGCGGGACCAGGTTAAGTGAATTTGGTCAAGGTGAAAAGGTGATGTAAATTTTTATTTCTCCATGCTGCAAAATCATGTGGCAAATATTAAGTAATTTTTGCTCAACTTGTAAGTTAGTTTTTAGTTTAATCTTGTCAACAGCTGAACAGTGACACTAGTACAAAAACTATACTTCAAAAAGAAACATATAGAATATATTTCGCCTGAGAGATCTACTAATAAAATTTCTTGGTCTCTGATGTACACATACTGTTTGTTTAATTTTTGGTCATGCTACTGACGTCCTGTATCTCTCTAAAATTGAGGTCCATTTTCTTACAAGTTATTGTTATAAAACATAAATAGAGGTACTTGGATTTTTTAATGTTTAGCCTGCAGGTTTACTCTATTATGTTATTCTTCATAGTTCCATTCCAAAAACTTGTGAAAATGAAATCTTTCATGAATGCAATAATTCAAATGTGAAAGATAATGTTTAAGATCTTATTTAAGAAAGATTAGCTTCCATATAAAAGTTGGTATGAGAATATTAGAGAATAATATAAATTATATATTGGGACTTCATTTCAAATTTTATTTTAATTAAATTGGTTCTTTGTCAGAGTTTTGAGAGGCCAAACGATCATGTATTTGAAATCCCATAAATGTAAATGTAAATTGTATATTAAAAACCTCATTATAAAGAATAAATAAAAGAAGTAAATAAATATCTGAGCTGTGTTTATTTTTTTCTGACTGTTAGTTTTCTGCTGGTCTTTTAGTGGGACCACATTGAACACCTCACTTTGCCTTTTCACCACCTAAAGCCTCTCTTTCCCTCTTTCAGCAAAATCTCCTTTCATTTTATTTAGCTTGGAACTCAAGGTCCATTTCTTAAAAGAAATATTTACTTTCAAGTCAGAAATGGAAAATGCAGTGAAACTTCTTGAAGGCAGAATCCTCTTTTGTATCCCTTTCTTGGATGTGTAGTATGTTATAGGATTACTTACAGTCATGGAGTTCAAGAAAGAGAAGCTAGTAAGGTTAGTCACTTTGCTTGTATGCTCTATGTTTTATGATTGCCATTTGCTTTCTTTGATGATTTGGTTAAAGGGTGTTCGCAAAAGCTACAGGTTTAATGATAATCAAAACCTGGACAAGATGTTGCATGTACATAAAACATCAGTGCCATTGAAGAGAGAGAAACACAGGTAACAAAGTTCCTGGATTTGGAAGGCGTAAGGTATTTTCAGAGAATCATCATGAGCCATATTGGAGAGAGAGAATTCTTGATCTAGGAAGAGATGTTATCTTGAAATGGAACATGATTTTCCTCTTCTCATGCTTGACAGCGCTATTTGTTGATCATTTGTTCTTTTTTACCTTCCATCAGTAACTAACAAGGAAAAGTCATCCTGTATGGATACTGATTTGAATTTAGGAATCACTGTGACATGTTTTAGAACATTCGTTTATGTATTTTACATAGTTCATATTGTAATAAAGCTTAGGACAGCTTATGTCTCACCTGGTTCAAGAGTTTTTGGGAGAGGTGAACTTGTTATAGATCTCTTAAGTTGATTGCAAGGAGATATATGAGGCCAGATTTCTTCATAGATCTTGTTTGCAGCATTACCTCTTCCTCAGGTAGATACACTCCTAACTTTGTTTCTGCTATTGTTTATTTGATTTGAATGTACAATTTTAGCTTGTGATTTCATTTTTCTTCTTTTCTGCATAGAAATGACAGCTACTTGTAAAAAATGAGAATGAACTTGAAAATTTCATCTAGTTGATGAAGTTGAAGTTGCTTCTGCAATTTGCAGCTTCTCTTTTGGCTCAAAGTTCCAGGCATTTCATTCTCTTCTCGAGGTTAAGCTGAAGTTACAAATCCACGTTTAGCCCAGTGGCATTCACCTCTTCAAAGCGGGGGATAAGGTCTGGAGTTTGAGTCCTAACCTTAAGAATATGCGATTAGATATGGTACATATGGCAGTGTGTTTGATCTCTTAAGCATCCTGTAATTGCTAATGAAAATGTTTTTATTGCTTTGATTTTTAGTGCCTTTTCATTACTGAAACCTTTCCTATGTAGCTAAAGAAGAAATGACATCAAATTGTTCGTTTTGGCAGATTGTGATATGGTTTGTTATCAGATTATATTTGATTTTTCCATCGAATTCTGAGATCATTAAAGCCACTAGAGAAGTCACAGAGACTGCCTGGGCTTGGGCTGCATATAATCTCCTGCTATACATGCTGGCTAGTCATGCACGTAATGCATCCTTGAATCGGGAAATACATTAAAGATTATTCCTCACCTCACCTGGAAATCAAAAGACAAACAAATGCATCATTGAGGACTACTAGATATCACTAAAAAGAGCGTCAACAGAACCAGTAATGGATATGAAAAACACTAAAAAATAACTCAATAAAATAACATAAAATTTTAAAACTCTTAAGCTTTTAGACCTAACAAACCTGATAAAACTCTTCTACTAGGTCAACCGGTCGGTTGAAATCCAACTGGTCAACCACCACCACAAGCTAATCGGTCGACTGACATGATCAAGAACATTGGTCAATCAATATAGACCAACTAGTCGACCAACAACATCAAGTCAATCGGTCGACTACTTGATCAGGATTTCCAAAATCTTGATCCGTCAGTCTTTAAATCTACAGATCCCATAAAAAAAACAATTTGTTCTTCAACAACCCATAATCTCAGTCATCTAATCAGTTTTTTTAAGGCCAACCGACACCCTTAAACATCAAGAGGGAATCACTTGTTTTTTCAACCTTCCAGGTGAAATCTGGGATGAAGGTCACAACAATTAGGGGAAATCTTGTTATCTTTTTCTTTAAACACCATGTTAGTTTGGGTGAATTTCCTGATCGGGCGTCATGGGAAAACACTACTGTTTTGTTTGCAATATGTAATCCTGACGACAACAACTTCTTTGATTATGGAATCCATATTCTCATATGCATGGCAGCAGAAAGTACTTCCCTCTGAGTTTCTTGAAAAATACTTATATTGTCTTTGGTGGGGCTTGCAGAATGACTTCATTGAAATTCACCACAAATGTTCATTCAAGATACTGATAACCTCTGCTTGCATTTTCTCTGTTTCAATAGCGTTTTGAATCGACGCCAGATATGGAAGCAGACCATTTTGTTTCTTCTGTATGATGCTGCTGTGATCTTAATAATTGCAGATACATAGATTCCATCTAATTGTTTTCAGAACTCAGAAAGCTTCCCACAGGAACTTCTAACATACCTTTTCTTCTTATTGTATTTTTCAGTTCCTATGGCCAGTCTGTGCCTCAAGCACTTTTATGGGGGAAACTGCATTTGCCATCTTGGGTCTGGTTTTATCTACCCAAGTTGATCGGGAATACGCAGGTAAGTGGACGCGTGATATAGAGCTTGGATAGTTTCCATGCATAAATTTCTTCTGAAATCTAAAACTCTGCAGAATTTAACATGCTCTCTCTAGAACAGACCTGGCAATCTATCACTGTGAGGTTTGAGGAGTGGAGGCTCGAGCGATGAGACACCGGAGAGTGGATGGGACGTGCTGTTCAATGCAAGTGGCTTTCAACTAGAGGAGGGATTGATGAAGAATCGATCTTGCGTGCATTACCTACGGATCTCCGTCGAGACATCCAGCGTCACCGATGCCTGGACCTTGTTAGACGAGCAAGTCACCCCCTGGACAAGCATTTTAAAATCCATCTTCTTCTGTCACGCAACTTTAGCTGATGTTTTCCCCATTTGCAGGTTATTTTTCCTGGCGAGAAAAAAAAATAATAAAAAAAAAAATAGTTATATTATTATGGTGGAAAAGATATAATAAAATATTGTATTTGCTAGTCATGTAAACAGAATGATTTTTTTTTATATTCTATTTAGTTATGGTGGATAAGATATCATAAAATATTAAAAAGATTTATTTATTTTATATTTATGTTGCTATCAAACTTGATATATTTTTTAAAAAAATCAACATTTTAATTTATTAGCTTTAATTTATATAAACTGTTGACATTAATAATACAATAATAACCCATGTGATAAAATCAAGATTGATTTGACATGTTCATTCAAAGCCCGAATGAGTTTGAGTTTAAGAAAAACTAGAGAGAACTACTGACATCTTTCATTTCCTGGCAGACATGATAGAAATTGTAGATCAAAGTATTTTTAAAATTAATTTTTTAATTGAAAATCTATTTAAATTTTTTTAGTATTGATATAGTCCATCAAATTATAAAAGAAAAAATGCTAAAAATAGCATCAATTGATGTTGTTTTTTTTTTCAAACCAAAGATGCTTTAAAAAAACATCTAAGATAACCCCAGCACAGAACTTGACCACTTGATGCCAATCCCACTTGTCCCAGCACATTGCCAGCTTCAGGTGAGATCAAAAAATGAACGTGAAATGCCAGGAAGGTAGTCAAATCAAGATTATTTTCCCATGACAAAACTTTTAATGGGGTGGACCAGAGAAACCAGTGAGTTTGTCTTAACTATATACTTCTCACCAGCAGCACCCCATATACAGAATCCGGAATCAGTATTTGCCCAGGAAAGATCACTTGGCCCCCCAATTTCTGGACACTCGATGATGTTTGTGTGAACCAAAACCTCAGACCTTAGCCATCTCAAACCTGCTAAAAGTTCAACTTGTTTGGTCATTTTTGACGGCCGACACCTTCTTTTGACCTCTTGTTAAAATATGAGATCAGGCCATACATGCAAGCACATTCAGAGCAGCAAATAGCACAGCAAAAAGAATATGAAGAGAGGGATCGCTTGTCGACTTGGATAAAACAGAACATGTGAAAATGTACATACAGCAGTTCTTATTACATGTCACAAACTATAAGGATAGAATCTGGAAACCAGGCAGCATTAAGCAGAGCTTATGCTTTGACTTCACTGAAACTTGTTGGACTTTACAGGAGGAAATATGGTTTGAACCTTGAATGCTGCTAAATCACACACCCAAACATGAATACAAGTCAACTGTAAAAAAATTGAAACCTAATATCCTACCCATGACAACCAGCAACAATTCAATGCCAGAGGAAAACTACCGATAATGCGATATCCTGTGTGATAAAAAATAATGATGATGATGATGATGAGAGGAAGTATGACCACAATATGGGGAGGGATTCCTGAATAGAGAAAAATCTATAGTGCTTTCAAACCACAGGTAGACGATGACTTCATTTTATTGAACTGAAGGCTATTCTTCACCATCATTTGCAAAGGAAAGATTGGACTGAACTTCCTTTAAGTGCACGGCTGATCCAAATAGGACATTCACTGGTTACCTGAACTTGATTGGAAGAGTATTACATTACACTCTATCTTGCTTAGTTTACGCTTAGCTTATTTGCTCTCCGATCAGATCAAGACCGACAACAAGGAAGGTCAGACCTTGGAAGAGAAGGAAGTAAAAGTGGACTCCCTGGGCCGATAACAAGCTCCTGACAGAAGCTGTGAGTAGGAGGAACGCTAGAGCGAGCTCCTTCCTGTATATCTTGTTCACTTTCTTAACAGGTGTAGGCGTTGCTTCTTTCTGTTCCTGTAATTGGTTTAGCAGTTCAAGCTCGGTCTCAGAAGCTCCTCTGCATATCTGGGGTTGGTTCATTGTCTTTGAGTCCCTCTCAGCAGCAGCCAGTAGGTCAGATTCTGATGACCTACCAGCTTTCTTGGTGACAACCCACTCGTACGAGCTGCCCAGCTGGAACAAACCAGATACCATGGCGTTGAATTTGGTAACTGACATGGTGTTTTCAAAGAGAAGGTAAGGAACAATAAAAGGGAAGGATTTGGGGAGCAGGAAGAATGTTGAGGAATGACATCACGACAGGAACATAGCAAATAACCCACATAGGAAGCTCAGCCTCGGGGACGAACATTGTTAGAGGAAGGATTATGCAGAACAGGGTGAAGGAATAGAAAGGAAGGATAAGTTTTCTCAATAGAAAGAAGAGGAATATTAAGTTTGCTTTCTTCCAAAATGCAATCTGCAAGGTCGAAAACATGGAAAGCCCTTAGTGGAGTAAATCAGTGGAAGCTAAATTACAGGAAGCACAAACGGGCATCAAAGGCACCTTAGAGGTTATAATTGCTGGAAGACACAAGCGGAAAAGTTGCATAGGACCGGAATGCCAACGATGTTGCTGCTTCCGGTAAGCTTCATAGGACTCAGGAACTTCACAGAGGACCTAATGGTTACACATGTAATTCATGTTGTCAGGGCTTGTTCCAGATTTGTGGGAAAGGAAAGTACGCACCTGTTTTCTTGTTGTCTGCTAAAATTCTAGAATGCTTCAGATGAAATGAAAACAACTCTCTATTTGCTCATCTTGATCCTACCAAACTACATACACTGATGCAATGGAAGTGATAGATTTAAACAGATGAGAGCACATTAGTACCTTGACATCATTAAGGAAGATGAATTTCCAACCATTCAGATGTGCACGGACAGCTATGTCCATGTCCTCTACAGTTGTCCTTTCAAGCCACCCACCAGACTCTTCAAGGGCTTTGATTCTCCAAACACCAGCAGTTCCATTGAAACCAAAGAAATTTAGGAACGTTCCATTAACTTGCTGTTCCACCTCAAAGTGAAAACACAAATTAACGTTTTGGAGACGAGTTAACAAATTCTCATCCTTGTTCACAAAAACCCATCTTGCCTGAACCAGCCCCAGTTCAGGATTGCCCTGCAACAAAAGGTAAGAGAGACGTGGTTAAGTCCCCAGAAACATTTTCGACAGTGAATTATTGAACTGAGATTCTTTTGTTTTTATCTACCTTGAAATGCGGCACTGTCAGCTTAAGGAAGTCTGGATTAGGCTGGAAATCAGCATCAAAAATTGCAACAAACTCGTAATCCTTTACATAATCACAGCCCATTGCAGACTTGAGATTTCCAGCCTTGTAACCGGTTCTAATCAAACGGTGCCTGTAGATTATGTTGATACCCTTTTGGTTCCACTTAGCAACCTCTGCCTTTATTAACCATTGGATGCTCTCATCATTAGAATCATCAAGAACTTGAATCAGTATACGGTCCTTCGGCCAATCCATTTGGCAAACTGCAGTGATAGACTGTTCATACACCTGCACACAGAAAAACATATCAGCATCAAGGACTCAGTGCAAGACTTGGAAAAGCTGCCATTCATATTTTCTCTAAATCTTTGTCACGGATTTGCCACAAGTGAAAAGCAACACACATCAATGTCAGGCAAGCACAGGAGTGCAAAAAAAGAGGAGATACAGTTCAGTGCATCACCTCTCTTTCATTACACATGGGGATTTGAACAAGAACCATGGGATACTCGTAGCCTGATGCCTCAACATCATCTGACTTGAATGGATCCCCTTCAATCCTTGGCTTAATCTTCTTGTATTTAATCCAGAAGCAGCCCAAACAAAGTATCAAACGATCTACAGATTGAATAAGGAACAAAACAACACAGAATTGAGAGAGAGCTTGAATTAGGGGCGCAATGTAATCAACCCTGAATGTTAACCAGGCAACATAAACCACGTGAAGCCAGCCTTGCAAATCCAAGGTCCTTGGGATATGCAAATTAGCACTCTCAAAATAACGCCAGCCTTTCAGATAAGCAACCACTTCAAACGCCAAAATTGCCAAAGAAGCAGCTAAAAACACTCTAATGATTTGAAGTACCAATTTCCCCTTGCCTAACTTCTCAGTAGCCACAGCAACACCTTGTCTAAAGATCAACCTCTTCTTTATAGTCCCTAGCAAGGCCCAGAAGACAGTGGCTAACCAAGCAACGCAACCAACAGCTCTATTAGCCTTGAGGAGCAAAACCCATGTGACTTGCTTTGCATTCTTGCCTCTACTCTTCTCAACTGCCCTGAATGCAGAATCTGGACCATTGATTTCCACGACAGAATAGCTAGGATTCTCCATTTTCACCACAACAGGTGTCCCCTCCTTGTTTCCCCACCAATCAGAAAAATCCAGTCTTGGAGCCATTTTTCTTCTGTATCTTCAACGCAACTTCACAAACAGCATAAAAAAATGCGAAGAAACCAAAATCCTCAAAGTTCCAATCTTTTCAACAGAAAATCAAAACCCAGATCCCAAAACCATGAAACAAGAGACCTCCATTATAGAAGCAACCATATTAAACCTAGAAAACTAGATCCCTCCCCTCCCTCGATCAAAGAACACAACTTTAAGGCAGCCCACTCATGCTAAAGTACAATGTGGCGAGAAAAAGCAAAAGAAGAGAAGTGAAAGAGATGTTCTTTGTACTCTCTTCACTCAATGACACAACCAAGAGATCCAACATGGCAAAGAAATATTATGAGGTAAGGTATATGTTGTTGCAGCTGTAAGAACCCTTACACCATGTGAATTTGTCTAATATTCCAAACACATAGCCCATAATAAACCTTACCATTACCTGTCCAATTTTTTTTACTCCCATATATATTATTTTTCAAAACTTTATGTGAAACATGGATTAAAGACATGGGAACGTGGAATAAGAAGTAAACATCAGTTGACTTGGACGTTAACAGTTTTGAATGTGAACATCGAAGTAAAGATCCCATGTTCTTGTGACGTGTTGACTAAATTATTAGTTAACCACATGGAAATTTCCACACCAAATTGTGCAACAAGCATGTTCACTGATCACAGACATTTGTTTCAATAGGAAGTTTCTTTTTATTTTATTATAATTTTTATACCGGATGAAGAAATGTTGTTTAGATTTTAACTACTACTTGTTTGAATAGTTGGATTACACGGTATTCTCTTTAATTTTTATTTTAAAATCAACTTTTAAAAGAGGTTTTTTAATATAAAAAAATATTTCTGTTTGATATAAAAAATTTATGTAAAAGTATTATAAAGTTGTTGATATATTAAAAAACTCACATGCATCATATGAGTGAATTATAAATTGACTTGTCAAGTTTTACCGATGAAGTCAAGTTCAAAATTAAACCCAAATCCTAAATTGACCAGCAAGAACAAGAACAGGTCCGGTGTAATAGCACACCACTGAACTAACTTCTTCTTTTAACAAAAGATCATTAAACTAACTGGAGTTAATCATAGTTACCCAAAAATGATACCAAGAACATGTCGGTTATGTGAGAAGTGGGAGAGAGGAATATTCTCTTCTGTTCAAACATTTTGTTTGGTCCCCAAACTATTTTGTTTACAGAAGTAGAGGTAATTAAAGTGAATAGAGGGGGGGGCACACCAGTAAAATGTCAGCATTGCCCTTTAAGGGACAGGAATGTCTTTTCAGCTCCACTTCAGGTTTCCAATTCCAAGAAATGAGGTCATCCACCCCTTTTGCCCATATTTATTTTTGGAGAATTCTTTTGATTTCAGGGGATTTTAAATTACAAAAAATAGTGTATTAAAACGACTATGCTAATTAAAGTGGGTTGTTTTTATTTTTGTTTTTGTTTTATAGGGTCTCGGCTGTTATTAAATAACGCAATAAAGTGCAAGAATTAACAATAGAAACACACTAACATAATAAAATGAAAATCAAGGCAGCCAGCGTGAGGAATCTTTGGAGATTAATTGTTTATTTCCCTCTCCGAGAACCATGATTGGCATTTATTTTTTATTAATTAATAATCATCAATCCCTTTTGCTATCGGTAAAAGAAATTTGCAATCACTTTCTTGATTGGCAAATGTTATGATGAAGTGCCTTTTAGGTGTGGCAATTCGCATCTTGAAGATTACAAAGAGTATACTTATGGTTCAAAAAATATAAATACTATAAATCTTACCATGTTATTTTGATTTTTAAAACATTAACTTAGATTTAGATTTGATCTAATTATTTAATATATATATATATATATTAAAAAAGAACCCTGAGTTTTGATTTTTTTTTCTAGATCCAACTTGGGTTAGGTGATAACTAAATGGCATAATGTAAAAAATATATTTTGATAGGAAAAAAAAAAACTTAGGTTTAGATTGAATCTAAGAAATGAATCTAAATTGTAGGGTTCAAGTAGATCCTACAAGAATTTCATACTGGTGTATAATATTAATAAATCACAATACTTTATGCTAAACTTGCCTTTGGGAATACCAACAATAGATACTAACCTTTCTTGCTTGTGGCTTCTAAGCCAATAAAAGAACAAAATGCCATTTCTATTTTCTATTACCTTTTTTTTTATTTTTTTTTATTTAATTTTATTGCCTTTAGCATGAGTGCATGATCCGAAATGTCATCATCATTTTGCCTTACTTTCTTGGCACATTGAAAAGCAAGTGGACATTAGCAGCTTATGTGCTTTGTATAGTCTTTATTGAATTTTGATAAATTATGAGAATCATGTCTTCTTTTTTCTTCATGGTAAAGGTAGCTTTGAACTAGGTTTTGCATACAAATTAAATCTTGTTTTTTAAAATAAAAATAAAAATAAAAATGGAGCCTATTATTTAAGAGTGACTGATGTATTTTTTTTATAAAAAAAACTTACGAGTTAACAATGTCAATAGTTCTCTTTCATAAGAGAAAGATAGTTTTCAATGGACGTAATGTGATGACATATAACTTGTGATCTGCACAGTACGCTTTGAATTCGAGTCAGGACGTACATCTTTTATAAAAAGTTAGAATAACTAACATTTTATTCATTCACCTAAACTCATAAAATATATTTTTCAAAGATATAAGATGAAAAGCGAAAATGAGAAAGAGTTAAAATATATAAAAAAATATTTCTCGGCCGAGATAAAAATATTATCATCAATCTTTTCGGTGCTTGTCTTCTTCTTATAAAAAAATATAAGATTTATTGCCCATTCCATTCTGGTTTATTTTGTGTTTCATATATTTCGAATTATTTCTGGATCTGTCTAGCGAGCAAGCATGTGAGATTAGATTGTTCAAACAAAAATCCAGAATGACTTTATAACTGGGCATGCATGAGTTTTCATTTATGTATGTATAATTTCTTTTACTGTTTCTTTTCTTTTGTTTTTTTCACGGGGATACCATCATTATTATTATTATTAGTATTATTATTATAGTTAATATATGTATATATCATTGTCAGAGTTAGTAACAATAACATATGTATAAGAGGATAAAAATGTACTTTAAAATTATATAAAAAAATCTATTTTATATTTTGATCTATTCAATCAAATAAATAAATATTGATCTAACTCAATTCAGGCTAAACATAGTATACTAAATGTCTGTTTGTAATGTGTTTCAAATTAAAATGTTTTTATATTTTTCTTTTTTTTAAATTATTTTTTAGTGTTTTTAGATCATTGATACCAAAACTATTTTAAAAATAAATAAATATTATTTTAAAATATTTTTAAACAAAATTTATTTAAAAAAAAAAAAAAAAAACAGCCTCGACGGGTGACAGCTTTTCTGAAATATATGTAAACGAAATTTCTCCTTCGCTGGAATACACATACATGGAGAACCCTACCTTTCCCATGGAGTAATTGATAAAGAAGAACAAGAACATGTGATTAATTATTTAGATTTCTGCAATCCAAGATCTCAAATCTCAATCATGGAAAGCAGATCTGCCATCAAAACACGTGAATGCATGCTGACTTGATACAAATATATCAAACCATCGCTATTCATTGCCATCTCATTCCAATACTCGAGCGATCTAAATTAAAAATAAATAAATTCCAATATATGCTCTTTTTTTATATATATATCATCACGGATTTTTAGCAAGGCAATTTTTAGATAAGATTCAAGATATGATTTATATTATTTTTTACACTCTAATATATGAATCTCTCCCAGACTCCACGAAATGGATTTTTCTCGTAGGTTTAAGTTGTGCAGATTAGTGTGAGGGTAGATATAAATTAGTATCTGATTATGTAAATTAAAGATATATTAGGTAGAGATTAGAAAGTTGAAACATTACATGTTTACAGGGAGATCAATTGTGTGGCTGATTGATTGACTAATTTGGAGTTAACTAGAAATTTGTTAGATAAGAGATTGGATGTTATAACTGACCCACCGTTAGGTCTTTATATTTTACTGTACTATGACCTGATTGGATCTATTATTCCTCATTTAATTTAGAAGTCTGTATTGCCCTGATCATTACCCAAAAAATAAGTAGTGAAAAGTAAAATATCATCTGGTATGAAAATACTGTAATTGTGAAAGGAAAAAAAAACACACACCTAGATGACTGCTTCGATTACACAATGTGCTGGGGATATTGCTTTTTAACCTATTTTCTATATTACAAATCAGAAAAAGTAAAACTTTTTTTTTTTCATTCTAATCTCATGGTAACTTCATTCCATTTTGACAACGAATAAAACCCTTTTAAGACAGAATCATTTCGTCTTTCAAAAGAAACTTGATCTCGTCAACAAGATCATCCCAAATTTACAAGGCAAGAATTCCTTTCTTCTCCCACTCGACAACGTAAACATCCTTTTTGCTTAGATTTTTGGGTGACCCAAAACAATATTACATTTTTGATAAAGCTAAAGGCAGCCAGACTATCCATGGAAAGACCAAAGGGTTTTTGTGACCCAGGAGAACCTTGATTACGCTTTGTAAAATGACAACCTCTACTGTGTGGATGAAATACTTAGTAAAGAAAATATTTAGCAGGTGGTCAGTGCTATTCAGGAGTTCGCTCTATCCGTGATCTTTAGATTCGAGTTATGTTGTTATTAATATGATAATTAATGAAAACCTTATATAATTACTAACTTCAAGACTCATGGAAATTAGTTGAGATACGTCCAATCATAGTTAATAATAATAAAAAAGACTAAGTAAAGGAGGAAGAGGCAGTGGGGCATCTAGTTACAACGATTTGGTTTAACATAAAACCATAAGAATTCCATACTAATTAAAGATAATAACCCACAAATTATATTAAAAAATAAAATCACCACTCCATAGATTATATATATAAAAAAGAGTTAAACAAACTAGATGTTATCCTTCACCTTTTCTTGCCCCCGGTTTGTGGAAAAGTATCCAATCCAATAAAAGAGGATGAAATTGCCATTCTCAAGTTCTCAACTACTTAGTAATCATAAATTTGGACCAGCGGGGTCTTGGTCTGGTGGTCAAGAGGGAGGGGCTTCTCTTTTCCTCTTACCTCAGGTTCAAGTCTTGTCAGACAAGCTTGTCATTCCTGCGGTGCCTTATATGCTCATTAAATTTGCAGGGATGTTCAGTGAGCCTAGGGATTTAATTGTGGTACGTATAAGCTGGTCCCGGACATCCTGATTATAAAAAAAATAAAATAAAATTGGAACCCATTAATTTCAAGAGAGAGATAGGAATGAAGGGACAGGAATTGCCCGCCACGAATGCCCCACAAGGCCTTTTTTTTTGTCGGCCAAAATTGACTTTTGAAGTGGGTTATGAACCAATCTACCTCAGGCCTCGCGTTGAATCGATTCATCTCAACTGTTCGGTCCTCTATTATGCATCTCAACATGCAGGACTTGTAGACATTTTGGTTTCATCGGAGACAAAGGAGGAGCAAAAACCATGTGCTTGAAATCTCGTAGAATCATTATCTAGGAGGGATGTGATGGAGTTGCCCTCATATGAGCTGCTTCCTTATTGTCTCCTAGGTTTAAGATGCGAGGAGTAAAATGTTTTTCATTTTTTTAACAGGTTTTAGAAGGAATGATCCTCTTTGTCGTGATATTTCACTATAGATTAGTTGAGATTTTAGGAGCGATGATCTTCTTGATTTCGGTATCCAAGCCAGAAAAGGAGGAGGAATTTAATTTCATTGTCATTATCCAGTTTAAATTAACCTGAAATGGGTAGTAATAGCAAAACATTTTGAAGCACAAATTCCAAAATAATGTTTGGTGAGCTATTCAATGGTGAGGAACCTCCAGCAGGAGAAGGACTGCTTCTTCTATGAACCATCCATGGATTATTTACTGGTTATCAGCAATCTATGGCCAGCTTTCATTTCAACATAACTACAAAGCTAGCATTAGGCAGAGGAGTTATGACCAGACCCTATTTGTCTCCCACCCACATTCCATTGCATATCTTCTGTTCATCAGATGATGATGCATATAATAACATGAATTTTCTCGTTTATATTTTTAAATTTAGTCTTAAAAATGGATAATACTAATGATGTCAATCCTTAAGGTCTTGTGAATCATAATGTGAAGCTAGCTGGGGTAGCGTAATAGGCCCCGTGTTGGGAGAAAATGAAAAGAACTTGAGACTTGAAAGTTATCCATGAAAGAGACAATTGAGAGTGGAGACAGCTTACAGTCTTGTACCTGCGAGCAATGCATCAAGTTGAGAGAAAACTGGCATGAACAAGGATTCACCAGTTGATTGGACCAATGATACGATGTTGTCTTAAACTTGAGGGGATTCATCTTTGCCAGTTGCAGCAGTTAAACTCTTACTTTCTGTCATGATCATTCACCTAATTTCCCATTTATTGTGCCTTTCTGAGGTGGGCAAGAGGAGGGGAGACCATTCTAGTTAACTGGATAGATCTTGAGCATGGATGAGCGTTGAGGATTTCAGGAGTCAGTCCCAGTTTAACTCTTATGGTTTACATTATCAGAATTAATTTTGTCTCCAAACAAGAACAGAAGCGGATAGATCTATCATTTTCACCGACTCTGGCGAGAACCATCACAGTCATGAATCGTATACATGATGCCATGCCAGCATATACCAGAAAGATAATGAGCTTAAAAAAGCTTTTGATTTCATAAAAATAAAATAAAGAAGTAATATTTATTTATTATATTAACACATCAAAATAATCTAAAAAATGAAAAATAAACATAAAAGTGCTTTTAAAACAGAAAAAATAAAACAAAATGCTTTGAACAGTATTCTGTGGCTGAAGTATCAGTTTCAAGAACAAACCCGATCTAAATCAGCGGACAACATTAACCATCTATATTTCGACATCTTTCCCGAACGAAATCAAGATTGTTCCAAGCAAGGATATGCTATAGAATATACTTCAGTTTTCACCCCTTTTGGTTGTTACTATGAGATCATTGTGAATCATACAGTGTAGGCAAATTGACAAGAAATCAGACAAGGAACCGGCTGAAGCAGCAACTCATCACCAGTAGTGATCCTCAAAAGCAGACTTATTTGCTACGAGCCTCCACATCTGATATTCGCTTTGGAGGTTTACTCATCTTTTGCTGGTATTTGGCATACGAGTACCACAACCCACCAGCTGTGTTGATAACCAGTCCAGTCACGTTCAAAGCATGCACTTCCACACCACCCAGCACGACAAAACCAAGGGTCTGTGCAGCAAAGGAAATGAAAACTTAAACTTAATGCACTTGAAAATTTAGCAAAACATGACTAATGGTCTGAAAATGACGAGGGTAACTGAAAAACCCGCAAACAATTTGGTTTAAATGGTAAAACTCCATGTTTTTTGTTTTCTTCTTTTAGATTCTCTATAATAGACTAGAAGGGTCATATGCACACACCGTAGATCCAACACCTTTGAGGACTCCCACAATGGTTGTTGTTAGAGCCGAGTTGACTATGGTACATAAGAACATGGTGAAGTTGAGAACTATGCCCATTATCAATGAAATAACAAGGATCAACAAAAATGATAAGGAATTGCTCTGCAATAAAAAAACAGATTGCAAGTTAGAAATCACAAAGAGCAAAATGCAGCACTTGGTAGAGGAAAATGAAGCTTGAATCATCACTGCACTTTATGGAAATCATTTTGATTGCCACAGTTTTTTCAAAACAAATTACATGATCTGGTTAAAAAGATTGACCAAGACCAATACAATATGAAGAGGCAAGACAGTAATTCAGACTTAAAACAAGGCACATGCATGTGGAGGCATTGAGTTTTATAGATACAACAGAAAACGTCAGCTTGAAGCAATGAAAAAAAAGTCTAATGGTAGAATAGTGCAGGATGGACCAGACAGTGTCAAAGTTGCAATCACTGTGCAGTTTCCCGAGGCATCTCTTTGCTGGGACTGCATTCCTGATATAGCAGCACTTGATATCCAACATAATAAGGTCAGTAGCCTGATACTGTTGATCATGATATAACTTTTGAAGTTCTTAAATTGTGAGGGAATATAAATAATAATATGACAGCTAATAACTTTGTCACTTAAATTTATCACAAGTTGGAGAGGTCAAGATCTCAAGGGTGTCAGTAGCACGAATCAAACTTTGCATTCCAATATGCTATCAACACCCTCACCCCACCCTTCTAAGGAAAACAGACCTAGTTTCTGTAATACATAATTGATACTAGAGGGAAAACAAGGTTTTAGATGTTCAAGATGTTATCCAGATCATTCTGAAATGGCCAAGTATTACACTTTCCTGATTTCAGGAATCAGACTATTCCAAAAGGCATCAATCAACAATCCCAAATGGATAAATATGAAATGCAGGATACCAATATAACACAATCTCAACCTTTTTAATACTTTTCAGTTGGGATACCAACTAAAAGGGAAATAATAAAAAATCAAATAACTGACTGCACACTGAAGCATATTTGACCACTGGTGTTCTGCCGTTGACATTAAAATTTAATAGATTTTAAAGTGGAATACAAGATTCTCCTGGTAAGGTATAAGCTCCTACAGCAACATAAATTAGACTGAAATTCAATTATGTCAACTGCCTGACTGAATTCCAGACTCTTATAGAGTACTTTGAAGTCATAGAAAAGGGTTTGGTGCTACACATAAAAGGTTTTGCCAATCAATTTTAATTCAAAGCTCCATTTGTAAACAATTATGAGAAGATCCTACATAAGTAAACAAGAATAGCATTACAGCCTGCTCTGAACAGGCTTCAGAACTTCACCTTGCCATTTTTTTCTAGCACAATAAAAAAAATTGAGTTTAAATATGAGGGGTTAAGATTCTGACCTTTGCAAACAATAATGCTAAAGAGCTTGGAAATTCCCCTGTAATTATGATGAGAAATGTCAAGACTGGAAGAGACAAAAAGCTGTTGTAGAACATTATCTCAACAGAAGAGAGGCCATCCTCTGCACCTGATCGTTCAACTAACACAAGGTACATTGTCTGCACTTTCAAAGCACAACTACTATTAGTAAACAAGCAAGCACCATCACACTGTATTATCCACATCCATTGGAAATTATGGAATTTATAGCCAACCTGAAAGAAAACAGAAGTAAGGGCCATGCCGTATCCCAAAAGATCAAAAGAAAAATCTCCAAGTGCTGCTATAATAACTCCAGCAGCAATCAATAGCACAGAAGAAGTGACCTGAAATACAACACAAAAGTATCATAGTTTGAAGGAACATCCTATACTGAAGGTCACTGGTCAAGATGCCTTCTCATGGATTTAAATGGTTGATAACTAGATTATGTGCATATAAATAAAAAATGGTCTTTTAGTACATATATCTGTTAATTGAACAGCAAGCTTCCCCTTCATTTATGAAGTCTCGAGATTCAAGAATCACGAATGTGAATTATTGATCATTCTGTCAATACCATTAATTTTACCAGTCCAAGTACACACACACACTAAATGTAAAAATAAAACACTGGCAAAGCAGAATCCCATGTATATCTTATATATGTTATAAGCAAACAGGGTAATTATTCAGTAAAAACTAGCTCAATAAGTAGCAACACAGACCTGTGCTGTAGGCTTTCCCTTTCCTGAAAAAATTCCAGCTATAAGTACTGCAAGCGGTGTGAGTCTCTTTATTGCAATATACATAGGAATATTAACTCCTTTCAAGCTAGCCAAAGCAAAAGCCACATTAGCATTGTAGAACAGCGAAACTGGGAGAAGTCTTCTGACTGTTGGCATATCAATTCCCCTCGCTCTTGTATACCCTGTTTGTCTACCAAAATGAATAAGCAATGCTGTCGCCAATTGCTAATCAAACCAACCAACCAACCAACAAGAATCAAACAATAAAAACATCCTTTATCAGTAATCATAATCACCGAAAACTCACAAATTAGAACAACATGTCTAAAAATCTTCAAAACTCCAAAAACATTGACAGCACAGCATGAGATATTTTTCCAAATAACAACGCAATTAAACAAGAAAAGGGTTTAATTTAATGTCAATACCTGCAAAGTTAGAAGTGTCATTGAGTGACCATACTGCATCAAAATGGCCTTGTTGATAAAAACCATAGCCATTGAAGCAGTTCCATATGAGACGGCCGCAACCAAACTACATTCAGTCATTCACATACAATCATCAAATTCACTAACATGCCTTCAAACAAATCAATTAGATAGTGAAATGTGATTGAGTATTACATGCATGCATTAATAGGTTTTGGATTAAGAACTCAATAATATAACACAAGTACCTCTTATAAGGACTTGCTTCGGCTTCACTGCGAATTTCCATTGCTGTCAATTGAATAAAAACAAACCCAACACTTTCCCAAAATCAGAAACAAAACGAAGCCCTGCAAAGTGCAAACTAATCAAATAAAAAGCATCAAACTTTAGAAGAAAAAATAAATAGAAAATATAACTGGAATCTGGGACATCATTAAAAATCAATAACCTTGCTAGAAACAGACTCCCTTTACATTATAGTAACCAAAAAAGAATTCTTTTATGGGTTTTTAGATCAAGTGAAAGAGGTTTTTGCGAGTGGTTTTGCTGTAGTAAAAATTATAGAAAACAAAGAGGGTCATGAAGAGAGAGCGAGAAATAATAATAATATAGCAAGGGTGTAGACAAACAGCTGGCAACACCACGAGAGAAATCGCCATCACATGAGAAATGGCGTTGCTTGCTGGTTCCTGTTTTCCCACTTTTGGCTCTACTGTTTTCCCACTTTTCAAGATAAACGGTGTAAGATGTTAACCACTCCTTAATCGCATAACTATTGGTTCTACTCTAAATAATTCCTTTTATCGTTATCATGATTACTATTTAGTAATTTTGGACCAACTTTCATGGATCGGAAGTCAATATGTTTTTTTTAACACTTCTTCAAAATTAATACTAAAAAAAAAAATGTTATTGAGTTGGATTCATTTCATAACTTATTGTTTTGAAACTTGATATGGAAGGGGTTTTATTTTGAATTGGTTTGGAAGTATACCAGTCGGATTTAATTAATAAAATTACTCAGACGAATCTAAATGAAACTTGATCGAGTTAACTTCAAGAATTTGATTTTTTTATATATATTAATTTTTAAATCACATTATATTATTTAAAAATATTTATTCAAAACAACATCATTTTATTTAAAAATAAATAAAACAATGTTGTTTAAGGTTTAATCCAAGTTGACCTAACAGCTCACAATACAAGCCTTGAGTTGGGTTAAATAACACCTTAACTTTACTTTAGAGTAAGCTCAATAAACTCATAATTTAGATTTTCAGTCGGTTGAATCTAAATCAATACAATCATTTACCATAGTTGATCACAGTGCTTAGCTAAGACATCATGAGCTATTTAAAAGGGTAATAAAAATCGTTTTTTGAAGTATTTTTTTCTTAATGAAAATATGTTAAAATAATATATATTAAAACTTATTTTAAATATTATGTAATCAAATAATTCGAAGACATTAAAAACAAATTAATTTAAAAATAAGAACAAAAAATTAAAAATACAATTATGTCAAACTTAACCGGAAGAATCTAGCAATTGCAATTTACAAGAAGCACCGCCCCATCAATTATGCGGTAAAAAGCTCCATCAATCAATCAATGTTGGTTGGTCTGGGCTCAGCCCTTACTTTGGTCCCACGGTGAACATGGCGAGACAGAACAAAAACCAACCCTCTCTCA
Organism: Salix suchowensis; assembly: GCA_029030765.1. Lineage (NCBI taxonomy): Eukaryota > Viridiplantae > Streptophyta > Magnoliopsida > Malpighiales > Salicaceae > Salix > Salix suchowensis. The sequence goes on from CM054985.1 coordinate 724,487, forward strand.
TCTTGTAATGCTCATTAGGCAATATCTCCATTGTTCACACAATCCAGCATTCTCGGCAGCTCCAGACCAGTTCAAGTTTCATACATGCACAGTTTATCAAACAATCACAAGTTATCAATCAATCACAAGTTAACAATCAATCACAGTGACCCTCTCAGCTTGTTGTGGACACAGCCAGAAAACTTATATTCTTAGAGCAGGATGTTTTGCTGTAAATTCTTGAGGGGTACACGAACAAATTAAACAACCTATCACTTGCTTTCCTTGGACTAGACTTTCTTGGCAACTTGCATTATAGAGTATACTTCAAACGAAGCATTCTTGTTCATGATGTAATGACATCCTCGTATTCTGTCACTTGAAGGAAGGAGAGGCTTCTTCCTATCTAGGACTATTACAAATAGAATCTGAGATTTATGCAAATAATGAAACCCCAGATAAAAATGCCCAACTCAAATTTACCTATGATGATTGGGGATTGTTTAAAAAATATGAACGATTAATTAGAGATTGATAAAGCATCATTATCATCAATAACTATTTACTACTGCTCTTTTAGCTTCAGTTGCGCCTCGCCCTCACTGCCCTAAGCATGGAATAGTGGTTGATGTTCCAAATTGTTAGGTTACGTTGAAATCTCCTCGCTCGAGAATGAATAAATACTGCCATTTACTTCGACATCCTTCACAACGGCAGAATCTGATCCGGACATGACTGTATCTGTATTGTCCAAGGAGTGCTCTATGACAACAGTTTCTGAATCAGGTGCAGCAGATGATTCCTTCCTGAGGCCAGAAACCCCCACCGGAATGAATAAACTTGAGCTGCAATCAACTCCAATCATATCCTCCGGATCTTCATTACCAGTCCCTGCCTCGTGATGTTCACCTCCAACTTCAGAATTTTCATTTTCAGGTGCTGGGAACCCAGAATTCGTGGCATCCATCGACTCTATAGGTGAAAGGTGTTCAGCTGGGTTCTCTGTGTAAGAATCTAGATCTACTTTCACGATTGATTGCTGCTCCTTTGAAGGCTCAATGGTTCTGAGACAAGATGGCCTAACAGAAACCCTGCCCAGCATCAGGCAAATATAATCTTCAGAGCAGAGCAAGGAAGTGCTTAATATACATATACTGCAGTTGAACAGATGATGCTTGTGTGCCCCAATTCAGATAAATAAATTCATAAGTCTCATCTGCAGTATAAGTGTTCTGACATGTACATTTGATTATATAAATGCTTCTAACAAGGAAACCAGAAATTTCAAGATTGCTTAAACATAAACTAAGAAAATAAATCCAGCGTTTTATGGTGTTATATTTTCCTCAAGTTCTCATACAATCAAGTTTTTATGCCATCCTTTTGAAATGTATGCAATGAACATTCAAGTATTTAATCTGCCTGCAACTTGGTTATATCAAACTAGATACTGTATATAAGCAAAGCAAATGTTGCGAAGGTCATTAATAAAATTGAGATGGGATGGTAGTCAATATTTGTATACCTGCTGTACACAAGCATATATGCACCCTGAGAAAGCACCTCGTCTAATTCAACACTAGAAACCTGGGAGAAGGCAGAACTGCATGCAGTTAGAAAAAAAGAGCCCACGTAGATAAATTGAGGTGTCTTTATTTGATGTAATAATGAGGTGTCTTTATTTGATGTAATAATGATGGGGCACAGGATTCTGGCAATTAAAGATAAGGCAACCAATCCTCACTGGCTGTAGGTTGTTTAGAAACAGATTGGGGGGGGGGGGGGGGGGTTCCTACCTTGCTGTCATCAATTCTGTGCCAGTTTCCATGGAAATCCTTGGTGTAACAGATGTAATGACCAAAAAATGATGCATTTAGCATATCCACGTGGACAACAACTGCATAAAGCTTGTATACATCGGTGCCATCTCCTCCTTCACTCATGTAGGGGTTCAGATCTAACATCTCAGGAAAAGTTACCCTTTTGTTAAGTTTACCATACCTCCCACTCTGCAAAGTTATGTCCACGTGATTTCAAAAGTTAAAAAAAACCTCTAGAACTAGAATATAGCAAAATAATTGATTCTCATAGAAAAGGTGGCTTAGATTCAGAAAGGTAAACAGCAGTAAAGGTATCCATAGCATGTAAACAACCGGACCTGGAATCTCTTTAAAGCGATTGTAAGAACATTCGGAGCTCGTTGAATGGTAAGACGCTTCCATGCCTTAACATAGTCATTGCACCTATACAAAGTTTAAAATTGTACCTTACATCAGAAGAGATGCAGACATCAAATGATATTAAATGCAGGCTTGTGAGGCAATTACATTGTTCGTGTTAGATATGCTAGAGTAAAAATGATAATTAAATAACCAACATGCAAGCATTTTCCTTTTGAAGAGAATATTCCAATTCCCGGGCCAGGGAATGTCTAGAGAAGGAAGAATTGGACAGTAAATAATACACCACTAGCCTGTATTCAATATCTAACATCCATCTGCCTATCTTAGCTCAAAATGCAAGGAAAGAAAGATTTGCTGAAACCAACAAACCCCAGTCACTATCCAGGGAAAAAATAAAACCAACTCAGGATTCATATCCCAAACTAGCTGGAGCAAGATACATGTATCTGCTTCTTCCATTCATTTCTAAACCATATCAATATTTCAATTTAAAATGCAACTGCCTCCATCAAATTTCCATCATAATTTAAAATTACTCAGTCATAACAAGGGTGGAAGAATCCGAGAGGATTGAATTTCTATTTGGCTGCTTAAAATAATAAGTTGAAGATTAGAAAAAAAAATTAAAGATTGTGTGCATAATGAAACACATGAGATAAGGAAATGGATTCAATAAAGTAAATGATTTAAGCTTTTGGGTTCAGAAATCACAGGATTAAGCAGCCATACCTGTCACATTTGTACATATTTTCTCCATGAAGCCACTCTTTGTCTGTGAATTGATCGAGGCATTCCTCCAAGGATGCAGCATCACCATGAATCTCAACAGTTAAATCCATCATGTTCTCAAACTGATTCGAAATCTTATTGCATTTTGCACAAATCACCTATAGAAGATAAAGCATGTCAGGTCAGCATCCCAAACTAAAGATAGGACACTAATCGTTTAAGAAAGCTTAAATAAATGAGAAACATAATTGCACAAATGCCAAACCCACAAGGAAAAATTTATCCTTGCATGTGATTCTTGTATAAAATGGGGAAAGCTGTTTTGGTAACATGGCATCAGCACCAGATATCAGGCTTCTCAGAAATAGCTCAGTCCAAGAGTCCATCAAATTCTATTTTTTCCATATTTGTAATGACTAATAACAAAGAAGAGGATGAGAAGCTCTGGATAATGGCATAAAAATGGAATTCGATGCAGTCAAAGCATGCTGGGAAAAGACGCTTTCACAAACAAGAACAAAATCAAACAGCTTCAGTAATGCAGGATGCACCTGAGATTGGAGGCGACCCCCAAATATGTGTTGAATTATTGTAGTCTCTTGAGATGCAGGTTCAACAGCCTTTTCCCCACCAAATTCATCAAGGCATACTGATTGCATAGTATCAATAGCAAACCTACAGAAAAGAAGCAAAAGGTTTATAATATTGAACTGGGCATAGCATCAAAGACAACCAAAACTTCTTCTCCAGTCAATCACTTTCATCGACTGATTCTTCTATTTTATTAAATTTGGTTGTGTCGGTGTCATTTTTTTTCTTTTTTTTTCCTGATGGGGGATGTTAATCTCAGAATATGTAAACCAGATAGAAGGCCAGTAATACGAACCTCATGAACTCATGAGCATCCTCCTGTCTTCCATAGCCAAGATTACCACCAATATTAGGTAACCGAGAAAGAATATTTATCGGTGAAAAGGGAAGCGTGCTTTGGCTTGCTCTTTCAACATGGGATTGAAATACACAAAGAAAACACCAATCATTACGTCTACCTGAAACAAAGTTGAAAGTTGTGAGGGGAGAATTGTCCAAACTGCCCCAAAAAAGCAAAACAAAAGGGCTATATAAAATTCCAATTTCTGAACTTACATTCTGTTTGATGTCCTTTATTCAACAAATATGCAACAAGTGGCCTTGTGTATGTGAGGCATTGTAGAACCACGTTGGCAAAACAACTGAAAAGGGAAAAAGAGAGGATGATTAAATAAATAAAAGGCACATGCTCAAATGAAAAACATAACACAACTAGCAAATGCTTGTTTCTGTGCCCATGCATAGTTGATGCTCAAATGAACATGTAAAGGTGTACGAGGGTCACAAACATATACCTGTTTCCACAATTTAAGAGCCCACAGGGAGAAAATCCGGGCTTGTCTGAGTTGAAAAGTTTAATGAACTCATCATACGGGAAAAGAACCTGAAATTTAAGTGCATAGATTTTTCAAATGTGCGGAACAAGAATTCACTAAATAATCTAAATACACAAAAAAAAATAAAAAAAAATGAGAAAAGGTTAAAACATATACCTTTCCTGGCTTCTTTATAGGCTTAGAGTTAGAAACTCCACGGGCAGGAGCAAGTGCAATGCTAGAAAAGCTTTTACTCCCACCATCTGAAGGTTTAAAACCAAAGTTTGATCTTGCTGTTTGTGAAGAATTTAATTTGAAATCCTTGCATTTTCAACTTGTGGCCAGCCTTCCAATGTGCTTCTTGGCATCTCTGTGAGCTGAGGGAAAAGAAAACAAGAACCATATGATTTATGCTTAAAAAAAAATAAAACCCACATATTAAACTCAATAAAAAGGATAGGTGAACCAGAAAACTAGCTTAATGCACCAAAAAAAACTCCATCTGAAAAATAAGAAAAATGAAACAGATAATAAACCTTCATCATAAAATAAATAAAAACTAATAGCACACTGTATCATAATCTATTATTGTAGCATTTCAATGATATCTCTACCCTGCAATCCCTAAATTAAGCTTGAACAACCAATTAAACCGCACATAACTAAGCCAACCATTGAGGAGAATGAGCCCAGTGATCTCTAAGAATGAGACACCACCTTAAATACAAAAGAGCACATTTTTAACCAAACCAAACCAAACCCGCCGCACCCCACCCACCCATACAAATATATGCGTATGTGTGAACCACCAACAGCACTCTTAAGACAACCAGTTACCTCCAAAATCAATTAAGCTATTTAAACAAAAGATAAACCATGTAAAAATAATCTCACGAAACCAAAAGAACATAAACACAGAATTCCCAATTTTAACAAACCACGTTCAACACAAAAAGATTGCATATTTATCAGCAAAAGTTTAACAAACCACCTTCAACACAAAATGATTGTTTTTTTTATCAACAAACCATCTGTCAATAGTTAGTTTATTACCCCCATTAACCACTAATCAAAGCTAAATCGTACATAATTATCCCAAACCAGCTATCACTAGGGAGTTCATTACCCTACAAATCACTAATATAAACAAAAACTCATTTCATTCTAATACAATTAACTACCCTGCAAGTTACTAATTTAGCTCAAAACCAACGAAAAAACACATACAGTTAACCAACAGTAAACAAGAACCCTCAAAACCATAAAAAAAGAACCATAATTACAGCCAAGCAACAAGAAAACATCATGAAACAAAACCAATAAACCATGCACAAAAACCGAGAAACAGCAAAAATCTCCAACATCGAAGGAACCCAAAAAGATTGCATAATGACCAAAACCAAGAAAACAGAAAAACCTCACAAACCACTAAAAGGAACCGTAACTGCAATTAAGCTACGCAAAAACATAAAGAAATTACCCTACAAATCACTAACTTAGCTACAAAACCTCAAAATCACCAACAGGAACCGTAACTACAATTAAGCTACACAAAACGCCAAGAAATTACTTTGCAAATCAGTAATTGAGCTACAAAACCAAAAAAAAACAAAAACCCATTAATTCCCAGCATCAAAAGAACCCAAAAAAGATTGCATTTTGACCAAAACCCAATAATCAATAACCCAAAGAAATCACCAAAAACTTACCAATATCTCACGGATTTACAACGAGAACACTTTTTAGTCCCAAAACTGCCACAATTGCCACAAAGACAAGAGTCCTCTTCAACTTCCATATCTTGATTAATAATACTTGGATCAATAGCAGTGTGGTTACTCTCAGCAGCTTCGAAATTAGCGTCGACTTCGAAATACTTGGACGCCGTATTCTTTACGAGGTGTAACAACCCTAAACCAATTACAAAAACAGTGAATATAAATTGTAGTAACCAATTCAGATCCACTGTTATCCCACCGACATGCATCTACACTTGTTTTGGTTTGCATGCATGAAATCAAAGGATTCTTTGTGTGTTTTTCTTCCTTTTTTACATGGAAAGTAGGGATTTTGAGATGAGAGAAAGGGATTGTATAGTGTTTTGTTAGTTTTTTTTTGTGTGTGTGTGTGTGGGAATTGGGTTGGGATTGTGACTGTGATTTGGGGAAAGATTGTCTTCTTTTTTTTTTTGTATGGAAATAAGGGTGGGTTAGATTAGTAGGGTCATTAAGATTAGTGGTTAATTGTTATTATTATTAATTTGATTACCAACCATAAGAATTTAATGATGGGAAAGTGTTTATGTACATGTGTTTTTTTTAATGTATTTTCTCTTTTCGGATATATTAAAATGGTCATGGATATTGAGATGGATTCTATTGATGATTTGTTTTTTATTTACTTGAAAGGTTGAATTTCTCCTTGATGTTTAAAAAATCTTAACTATTAAATAAACAAAAAATGTTGATTAATATCATTGTAGAATATAGGAATTAATAAATAAATGTACAATAAGGATATCATAAAGTTAAATAAATCATGTAAAAACCCTAATTATTTTTTAATATAAAGTTAAAAAGTATTTTAGAAATTTCGTAACTACTTAAGATTTTTTTAATAATGATTTCATTGAGAATCTCTACATAAAAAATTGCATATTTGAAGTAATTTTAAATAAATTGATAAAAACGTATCTGTTGAGAATTTCTTTTTAAAAAATGTGTTGTCTTTTCATTTTCATTCTGAAATAAATTGATAAAAATAATTTTATATATATATATATAAAAAAAACATGGGTTTCTTAGTTGAAAAAAAAAGGGGTTGATTTGTTTCTTCTTCTTCCTCCATCCATCCATGTGCTCTAGCTAATTGCTTTATTCTACCTGGGGACCGTAACGAGTGGTGGTCACTCGCTGCAAGAGATCAGGTGAGGAAGACTGGACGCTGCATATTGAGAGGAGGAGGAGGAGGAGGAGGTGATGGTGGTGGTGGCATCGATGCATGGCAAGGATGGGGAATTATTCCATTGTCCTTAGAAGTCGTGCTTCCACCATGTGTTGTTTGGAATTGCGTGTGATGCAAAGGCTGATTAGGTGGCTTTTGATGTTGTCGTTTAACCACTAGGAAAAAAAAACTATCGATTTCTCGTTGAGTGCGTGCTTACTTTGGTGCTTTAATGTGTTTTTGAGCTTTGAAGAACTCCTCCCAATTCAATCCTTTTTAGTCTTGAAAACAAATTTTCATGTTTCAGATAGACTTTTCATAAAAATTGGGAGTGACCACTTGAGGTTTATCATACGGGATTTCATGCATATAGTTTTTGAGAGACGTGGTGTAGTGATATAAAAATTTAAATTTTATATTATAGTTCTAGAATTCGAGTTTAAACATGTATATTTGATAAGAATTTGGAATAATCTGAGTTTTATTAACTTTTTAAGCTCGCAAAATATGTCTAAAGGATGAGTTTCTTTACATGAAAAAAAATTATAATTTCAAGCATGCAATGCGAACATAAAGAAGATGATTTTGTGCATTAAAGAAGAGGCATGTGGTGGGGTTATTAGGTATCATGTTTGGTTGATATTAATGTTATGAAAAGATAGATTGTGATTTATTTCTTCCTCATTGCAATTCTATCAGCTGTTACTTTTAGCTGAGATGGGGCAACTAAAATTGATTGATCGTCCTCTTTGTCTGGATATTAACAAGAACACTAAAATATAATGAATTTTACTGTTCATGCAATGTGCATCTACACTCATGCGCACTGTTCATTGAATATTTGTCCCGGTGAATCGCGGACGCACGTCTACCTTTTTTTTTGTGTCTATGAACAGTGTATTAACGAAACAACCCCTCGAAAAAGACAAAAAAACACCCTTGGTTTCAGGGGCTCAGCGGCAATTGACCATTTTCTATCCGGTCCGACTGTTTTTTTATAATTACTTGCATAGTGCAATAACCATTTTGTCTCTCGAGAAGGATAAAAAATAGCCGTTGCAGGGAGGGGTGGTCCGGTAATTAACCTTTTTTTTAATTTTATGGGCGCAGTACTGTTGGCGCGTCTCTGCACGCGCCGTCCATTTCCATGACCACGCGTATTTCGGACGGCGCGTGCGGCGTCTAAAAACACCCAACCGGCATCTAGAATGATTTACAGGCATGTGCTCTTCCACATGGTGCGGCGCGTTTTCATATAAGGTGTTCGTAGACATGTCAATGGTTGTTTGAAATTTCACCCCCGTTTCTCTCTCCTCCTGTGCAGGCTGACGTCAGCGCAACTATTTTTTGACTAATTTCATTTCAGTCCCTGCACTTTGTAATTTGTTTTCTTGGCCCTTATTGCTATTATATAGGTTTTGATTTGTTTCATTTTGGTCCTTCAATTGAAATTGATTATATATTGTAGTTTCAATTAGGTCCCCAGTCTTTTAATTTTACGGATTGGACTGGAATCCTTAATATTTTTGGTATCAAAGTTTTCATTGATTTCAATTTCATCCTTCCATGCAAATTTATTATAAATCCTTAATATTTTTGGTATCAAAGTTTGATTTCTTTCAATTTTATCCTTCTATGCAAGTTAATTATAGATTTCAGTTCCATTTCGGTCCCGAATATTTTATTTTCCGGTTTTGTGTTAAATTATTTAATTCCAATGTTTGGATTTACTTCAATTTTGTCCTTTAAATTATTAAGAATATATCAAGTTAATTATATATATATTCAACAAATTAAAGTATGTGGGACTAATTATATGTTTTGATATTTATTGAATATTATTGTCTAAAAATATATATATAGAGAGAGAGAAAATGACCTAAGATTTTTTTTTAAAAAAATTATTATCAATATGCTTAAATACATTTAATATAATAATATGATTAATAAATCTTATAAAAAAAAATTTGGCTTTGAATTTAAATTTTATACTCTTTTGTTTAAGTTTATTTCTTGAAATTTCCCCCCAATATTTTCATTTTTAATATTTCAAATCTAATATTACCGGGGAAAAAATACAACTTAAAAAAACAAAAGGTAGACAAATTTACCTACATTATTAATCAAATTTTTTTTCTTTTGACAAATTTACCAAGACTATCTACAATTAAAAAAACATGCGAATCACTTCCTGTTTCGATTACACTGTTCCTTTTAGACGGCAAATAAGTCAATATAAGACGCAAAAAAAACAAGTTTATTTCTTAAAAAAAATTACAATTTTTTTATTTATAATGTATCAAATCTAATATTACTGGGAAAAAAAGACAACTCAATTTTTTTTTACAAATTTACCTAAGTTATCTCTATTTAAAAAATATACGAACCACTTTCCATTTTGATTACACTATTCCTTCTAGGCGGGGAAAAAAAATTTATTTGTTACAAATTTTATCTATTATAATGTTACTAATTAAATATTTAAATAACTAATTATAATATTTAAAAAATCAATTAGTTTTCTAAATAGAAAAAGTCAGCGCATTCATCTTCATCTCTTGAGGGACAACCCAGGAGCCATGCCTCACAAATTCTATAAGGATGCGATGAAGCATCCCTCCGATGTTGGACCATGCCCCATAAAGGCCTTGATTTTGATTAGGCTAAAGTCACAGGCCTTCTTCTATGTAATCTCTCCATTCCTAGGGTTCAAGTCTCCTCTGCCTTTCGGCCTTCGCTGTGTTGCCAATGGGCTTCTCTCCCATTAGGCTTCTGGGCTGATTGTTGAATAAAACCATTTGTTCAAAAAAAGACTTATAGGAAAGGGCAAAACCCAAAATCTGTAGTGCAGCGATGCAAGGGAATCCGTGAGGAGTTTCGGAAAGAGCGGGAGCTAACTGATTTTTGTTCCTGGCTCAGCAGGGAAACTTTCCAAACATTCGGTACCGTTGATGTTGAATTACTTAATGGGAAAGTTTCGATTTTGATTTCCAAAGTGCACACTGATTTCTTGATACAATCCGGGCTCTGTACTGATTAATTTCAGTCTATATAAGAGTTTTAACCCCCACCCACAATCTAAACAAATTGAGAAGAAAATATTGGCCTTAGTTTCTCTCTGTCTTGCTGCGGTTCTATCATTGCTTACAACAATGGAGAGAAAACATCTGTTTCATGTTTCTAATTCTTGTTTTTCTCTCAAGAAAATCAAGAATCCAAACAAAAGAAACGAGTGTGAATGTCAACAAGCCGGGGGAGAGGTGTTTGCTGGGTCGCAGCCACTTTTCAGCGAGCGTCCTTTTTTGATCAAGAAGCCAAAACCAAGCAGCAGCGGAGCTGGTTCCATTGTTGTTGCTTCAAGAAATCCAGGGAGGGTGTTAAGGGAACTGAATCTTTTTGATGAAAATTGGGTTCTCGAGAATTCTGCCGATTCTGATTCAAGCAACAAAGAATCCGCGGAGGAGTTGGAGAGAAGGGTGGCTTTTAATCTGAGGACGATGAGATCGTCCTATACCCTTGAGGACATGATGGAGGAGAGGTCTCGTGGGGTATCGACTGAAATCAGTCTGTATCCTCACGACCCATTCAACATCAAGAAGAAGATGAAGCCAAGTGATTTGGGTAATTTATGCAGGCTGCTTGTGGCTGCAGATTTGGTGGAGAAACATATCCTGCCATTCCTGAACGAGGATCAAACTAAACAGGTTATAATTCCGAATCAGGAAAGGAATGGCTTGAAGGTCTGGGTTAGGGATATTGACACTGCAAGCATGCATCAGCTGGTCTTCAAAAGATGGAGCACTTCTAAGAGCTATATTTTCAATGATGGGTGGACAAAGCAGTTCGTCAGAAGGAGGAGCTTGGTTGAAGGAGATGAAATCGGACTCTACTGGGACAGTGAGCAGTCAATACTTCACTTCAGTGTTCTGTGTAGAGCTGCTGCTGCCGGCCAAGACTAAGATATTTTGTATTAGCTAGCACTTAGTTTATGTTCGATTGTTGTTTAGAATCTTAGACGCTTGCTTGTTTTATTGGAACAAAACTTCTGCTGTTATTATTCTGATATAATCAATCCAGTTTAGTTTGACTGATTTCAAACTCTTCCTTAAGAAGCCAACTGAAGGCCCTCAACAGATGATTCAGGTTTTGATTGTGTCTACTCACATGCACCTCAAATCTGATATATAATGAATCTCGGTTCCTTGTATTTTCTCTAAAAATTAAAATAAATAAATCAAGATAATTATTTCCTTGCATGTATCATGCTCGCAGGTTTATCTCATATATATATATATACTAGATAATTGCCCGCGCGTTGCCGCGGGTATTTTTTTGTATATAATTTAATATAATTAAATTTATAATGATAAATTTATATGATATCAGTAAATAAAAGTTATACATAAAGAGATAAAATGTAAAAAAATTTAAGTAGAGTTTATTGCGCAAGCATAGATTACATTATTTAGAATGTAGATATTATGTTATGAAAGATCATAAAAGAGCGCGAACTAACATTTTCAAAACCAGAGTAACATATTTTAATAAGGAAAAAAAATTAATCACAAAATCATTATTGTGCAAATAATTAAATTATTATTATTATTATTATTATTATTATTATTATTATTATTATTATTATTATTATTATGTTAGTAATGAAAGGGAAAAAATAAATGAAAGACTCAAAATATCTTAAAAACTTTAACAAAAGATAAGAGAAAAAATGAGGAAAAAGTAAAAATTATCATTGCTATTATTGTAAAAAACAATAAAAAATTCTCAAATTATCCGGAGGGAAAAAAATATTAACAAAAGAGCAAGCAAGAAAAAATAATTAAATTATTATTATGATAATAATAATAATAATAATAATAATAATAATAATAATAATAATAATTATTATTATTATTATTAATAAAAAAGCTAAAAGATAGAGCAAATAAAAAAAATATTATATATGATAAAACAGAAATAAAAAATTAATAGCTGAAAAAAAATTCATTCAAAAAAAAATAAAATATTCAAAGAATAAGGGTCAAAATGAAAAATAACATATATAATTAATTTTAATTCAAGGATAAAACTGGAAAAAAAATAAAATCTTGGGACCAAAATAAATAATGAAACAATAATTATGGTAATTGCTGTTATTATATGAAAAAATTAGAAGTAGTGGGACTGATATGAAATGTTGTTTATATTAATAATTTTAATTGGAGGACCAAATTAAAAAAATCAAAACATCCGGACCAAACAAATTACAGGAACAACAAAGAAACCGAAAATCATAAGTTTTGGGACCGAAATTGAAATTTCTTTATATAATTAGTTTGCATTGAAGGGCACAATTGCAAACAATCAAAGTTTGAATTACCGAAATCAGGCATACAATCGAAATCCAAACCTCGGGGGACCAAAATTGACTTCGATATACATGAGGGACGGGACGACATTGGGCCCGCGGGAGAGAGAAAACATGCACCGGCCACAAAAACGGACCCCTACGTTTAACCTGACATATGTTACTTACACGCGCCGCGACTGGAGATAGAGGACCAGGAGGCGCACCGTATTCACCGGCGGAACGTAATTTTTGACCACCGCATGGAGCCGCACGCGCCGCTTCTATGGCGCGTTGGCGTTGGCGGCGGCCGGCCGCGGTCGGGACAGCGCGCCAGCTGTCCCTCCCGATAAATGACCCAAACAGCCCTCGCAGCCCACCGGTATTTACGAAAATACCGGGATGGAAAGGGATGCGAGCCCCAGATCACCCTGTGAACAATTTTGTCGTTATCGGGGCTTATTTCGTCAGTGCACTGTGCAAAATATTTGGAAAAGTCGACGGCGTCCCTGGTTACTGTGCACAATTTTGTCTTTATTGGGGGCTTATTTCGGCAGTGCACTGTGTACATTGCGTCTGTTTGGAAAAAAAAAAGCCAAAAACCGAAAATACCCCCATTAAATAAATACAAAACGCCAGAGCCTCAGCTCCATTTTCGTCCCTGCACTGCCACAATCCACAGTGGATTGTGAGGGCAGCTACAGGGCAAAATCCACGCCATTTAGTGTGTTGGTAATTTGTGGACAATTTACTGTGCACACACTGTAGCTTCCGAGTAAAATGACTGTGAATTGTAATAGTGATTTTTGGGTTGGTTCGGTTCTCGGTTCGCTCGGTTCGGTCAGTTTGCCTGTTTTCCTATTCTTTATTGTTTTTTGCACAGTGAAATTGCGATTTTAGCCTTCGAAAAAGACAAAAAAAAAGGTTATGGGTGGAGGGGCTCCGCGGTAATTGCACACTTTCGGACCGGTCTGGTCCGGTCCACCTGCCTTTTCATTATTTAATATTAAACCTGAAATGGCTAATTACGGTTATGGGCCCTAATAAGATAAAATAGATGACTTAGGCACATGGGTGCACCGGTAATTGACCATGCTTTTTTTATTTTTTTTCTTTTTACTGTCGGCGCGTGTGTCACACGCGGCCGACAGTATTCCGCTTCACGCTCTCTTTGATTGGTGCGTGCGTGATCATGGAGTCGTCGGAGATGGGATATCAGCGTCTCGGTCGATGAGCCGCCGCCTGATCTTCCTCCCAGTGCGGCGCGTTTGGGCCTCTGACGTCTGTGGATGTGACGGCGACCGGTTAAAGCTGATGCAGCGTTTTCTCTCTCTCCTGCACGTCAAAAGTGTAGGAGAGTCCCCCGGGTTTTATGCCTTTTTATTTTGCTCCCTGTACTTTTAATTTTGTTTATGGTCCTTATTTTTGTTATATAAGTTTTGATTTAGTTCGATTGGGTCCTTCGATTGAAATTAATTGGAAGAGCAATTTTCACTTCGATCCTCCTTTTAATTTCTGGATTGGGTTTAAATAAATCAATAAATGCGGTACAACAGTTTCAATTTATTCAATTTTGTCCTTTGATTGAAATTGATAATAAATTTGAGTTTCATTTCGGTCCTTATACTTTTAATTTTTTTTTCGGTACAACAGTTTTAATTTTTTCAATTTTGTCCTTTGATTGAAATTGATAATAAATTTGATTTTCATTTCGGTCCTTATACTTTTAATTTTGGATATTTAATCCTTGTATATTTGATTTCCATTTCGGGCCTTATACTTTTAATGTTTTTTTTTAATCCCTTGATTTCTTTTTATAATTTAATTTTTCTTAAAGTTTTTATGGTTTTTTTAGTCTTTCATTTATTTATTTTTTTCATTATTAACACAATAATAATAATAATAATAATAATAATAATAATAATAATAATAATAATAATAATAATAATAATAATAATAATAATAATAATAATTTAATTTTTTTTCTTGCTTACTCTATTGTTAATGTTTTTGAGGGGGTTTTTTTCCTCGGGATAATTTGATAATTTTTATTATTTTCATAGTGATAGCAACGATAGTTTTTGTTTTTATTTTATTCTTTTCTTTTATCTTTTGTTGAAGTTCTTAGGATTTTTTTTCCTTCCATTTTTTCCCTTTCATTATTAAGACAATAATAATAATAATAATAATAATAATAATAATAATAATATGTATTTTAGTGATTAATTTTTTTTCTTATAAAAATATTTTGCTCTTTTTTTTAATGTTAGTTTGCGCTCTTTTGTGATCTTTTATGACGCAATACCTATATTCTAAAAGATGTAATCCATGCTTGCGTAACAAACTCTACTTAAAATTTTATACATTTTATCTCCTAATCTATAACTTTTATTTAATTATATCATATAAATTTATCATTATAAATTCAATTATATTAAATTATATACATAAGAATGCCCGCAGCAACACGCGGGCACTTGGCTAGTGTGTGTGTATATATATATCATGCAATTATACCAGGGACAATGACAAGCGGAAAAGGGATAGCAAGGAAAGATCCAACTCATAGCCCAATGCAAATGAAAACACAGACTAGAGGCTTGAGGCCCAATAGGCCTCCAGCCCAATGAAGTCACTCTCGAGGCCCATATCAAATCTGCAGACACTCGGCGCCATTGCCATCTACAAAAATAGAAGATAAATCATCACGATCACAGCTCACTTGCATATAAAGATAACAGCCGACGTTCTTCACAACTTGAAAAGATTTACAATGTAGGGTTTGAGTTTAATGCAAAACCACGAGAAATCTCTCACAGACTCATAAACATGGTGTCAATGAACAGCTTAAAATCCAATTAATAATAAAAATAAAAATAAAAATAAAAAATTAATCTCAATACATTAATAAAAATGGGTTAATTAAATCGAGTAGCCATGGATCCATCCCACCAAAATTGGAGAACCAAAAAAGTTGTTTGCCTACGAGGCATGAGATGAACAGGCAAATTAGCCGACCAATTTGACATCTGCATTTACTTAATAATTTCTAGTACACTTGTCAAGTTTCTCAAGTACTTGCTGCATTTACAAGACAGCCTGGTGTAAACTTATTCCTCGATGTATCTTCATTACAGCACAACATGTGGTTGACACTATAATGTTTTTTAATATTTTAAATAGATGTATAATCTATTGTTATTTTTAAATCCAGCATTGTTTCTTATGAAGGGGGGAAGGAAGGAATCAAGCTAATTGATAAGAACAGTATGGTGAATATAAGGTACATTGCTTTCTCCCTTTATGCTCCTCGTCGATTCATTGTATAATTAATGCCCAGCACCAATTTGACTCAATTAAATTATTTTAACAAATATTTTTCTCACCATTCCAGTTAGATCTTGTGTATCTCATTATTGAACAGCTTTAAAGAGTCACTAAAACACGTGCTAGATCAAAAGCAAAATGTTTTTATATTTATATATATAAGAATAATGTGGAAAAAATTAAAATTTTAATAGTTAGTTGATAAGCTGTATATTATTATATTAATGTAGCAAGATGGAAGATCAACAGTGGGCTCTCTCTCTCTTTCTGACACTTTTTTTTTTTATAATCGTGTTATCCGAGTCAATGAAAACAATGAAGTTCTTGAAGCCAAATGGGCTTTTGATATTTCAAAACATTAAAAATAGAGAAACATATCCCTTTTATTTCGACTGTTTCAAGTTTCAACACTAATCGAAAGCAATTTTATTTGTATATAAGTTTGCTTATTTATATTTTCAAATAAATAAACTATATGTTCTCCTGAACACATCAAATCAATATTTTCTAAAAGAATTATCCTAATCATGAACAGTATTAATAATAATAGTAATAAACATCGAAGTGCGAGTTGGATTGAGTAGGGTGAGAAAGGGGAAAAGGGCTCTCGGCAAAGCTTTGATAGATTTGAGGAAAGTGAGATGTAAAGGGAAATGTGGTGCTTCCATGATTGAGCAATCTTTTCTCTAACCTCACATGTTGGTTCGAGGAGGTGCAGAAAGAAGGGGAGGGAAAGGCTAGCTAGCTAGTTACATAGAATTTAATCTTCTACTTGTTGTCCCGAGCTTCTAGTTTCACCAAGCAATCAAGAAGCACCAGGACAAGACCTAGTGTCTATGGTGAAAGTGATTTGCATGCAAATATATACTTCATTATCGTGCTAGAAAGGGAACCCTACCAAGGATCCATCCAAGAAATCCCGGAGTGGTGCTGTCCACTACCCATGTTCTGTGCCCTAAAATGCTAAATATCATCGTGCTCGTGAGCCGTGGAGCTCCTATTATTGTTCCTCCAACCCCCCATGCTTGAGAGACCAGTTGGACATGGATTTGAATTCCAGGATGATTATTGAGTTTACGTTAATTAGTTTCGTTTCTATAAATAAATTCAAAACCTCATCCATATTGGGTTTTATTTTTGATTGTTGGTGTTGCCGCCAACTTGATCAGCTAGGTTAGGTTAAGAAGCTATGAATGAATCAATGGTGCGCAGGGGAGATCAAGGCAGCCATGGCTACAAACAGCAGATTGCAAGAAGAGAAACGTTGAGAAAAGCCATGTCAAATCGACATGAAGTGGGTTCACGGGAAAAGGCCTTTTCTTCTTTGTCATGGAGTTGTCAAAATCACAATCTTATGTGGTATGGTGCTTCCAGGGTTTGGGGGATTGGCACCGGTTACTTTTAATTCCATTTAGAGATTACTATATAATTGAATCGCTATCAAGTCTAATTTCTTTTGACTATATATAAAAAAAAGTATAGAGATATTGCGTTGTTTATTTTTGAAGAAAAAATTAAATTGCATGAGGTTTGATGTAATATATCTCGTTTGACTTTACGGGTTCAAAAACAACTCATAAAACTTGTAAAAAAATATAGTTTGATTAAATATTTTTTAAGATGACGTGTTTTTTTTTAATATTAAAATAATAATATATTGGGTTATCAATCTAGGTTAACTTGTCAAATCTACGATTCAAGTTATGAGACTATGATAAACCTATAAAACAATAAATCAAAATAAATTACAAACTAACTCTTAATTTTTCCTCTCCTACATGGAAAGCTGACCCTCAATTGAATCAGAACCCTCTCTATGCTTTTTTAAATAAGACCCACATATTTATGAAAAGAGCCTTCATAAACTTCTTTTTAGATAAAATACATTTTAGTCCCTCTGACTTCACCAATGCTCCACTCCAATCCCTACAGTTTATTTTATTCATTATTATTCCTGATTTAAAAAAAAAAACCTTCGGTTTTAATTCTAATTTCCATTAAATAGTTACAAAAGCCCAATGAAGTCTCGAATTCTCTCCCTCATTTTTCATGCTTTCTCTTCTTTCTTTTCAAATTTATATAAGTTTCATCATATCTCATGAAAATCCTTAGCAATTAAATAACATAAAAAACAAAATTATGTTCTTATTTTGTAATGAAATTTCACCAGCCATTTAACATTTAAAACTCAAACCACACTTTGCCGGCCAAATGCAAGATCAACATCTAAAAGTCTTAAACTTCAAGGATCAGATGAGAATTAACATCACTCAATCTACAGGAGATCAAATAGGGTTTCAATTACTTTTTAAACCCTAAACCTGAATTTCAGGTTTAATAAAAAAATGTATATTTTTTTTGTTGGTGAGCTGGCAGCCCATGATTATTAAAAAAGTGTTTCCTGCTACAAACACACCTGTTGGCTGCTGATGAGCTGAGCGTGTTCGTGCTTCCTCGTGATCACTATTTCCTTTAATTTTAATCTTTATTATATTTTATTTTCTCCACCAGAAAAAATTAAAGGCTCCAATCCCAAATGGTGGGACGTGCACAACAGTCCAGGCAGAAGTGCCTCATGTGGTTATAGTACACACCCATTTAAAATTTGCCACGTACTGCACAAAATTTTGAGACCCAGCATGATCTTGTCAGAACTCACAAAACCCTCGATGATTTCCATGCAATTATCGATAATATTTTTTATTTTCTTTTTTTATAAATGATTAATGATTAATGATTAATGATTAATGATTAATGATTAATGTTAACCCACGTTTCATTCTTCCTTTTAGGTAAACAATGCATTTAGGCTTTAGCTATGCCATTATTAGCCAATTGGTGAATAGGGTTTGTATAAATAAATTTAATGTAGTAATAAGAAAAATATTATGTAATTATCTAAGTAATAATGCATCATACTATTATTCACGCACCAACTAATTAGAAATCAACTCACATGACAAATTAAAAAAAATAAAAATAGATATAATGGGAATCACACAAAAAGTTTTCAATTCAACCTGTTTTGAGAATACTTTTCAAACTATTTTTAACTTGAAAAAAAATATCAAATTAATATTTTTAGGTGTTTCGAATGATTTTGATAGGTTAAAAATACTTGTTTTTTTCTTATAAAAAGATCATGCTTAACATTACTAAATGCTCACTGAATTGAAATAATGCATCTTTATCTATTTTAATCTATTTACTTTCAAACATAAAAAGACAATATGACATGTTTTCTCCTATTTTTGATTTTATATTTTAAGACAATAACCAAGTACATTAAAAATTCTAAAATAATTTATAAAAAACTTGAGCTAGTTATATTTAAAAATGGTGTGTTTGGGATCTTCATTTGCAAAGCCATGTTACCAGTCAGTATCCTAAACAGTCAATCGAGGGTAACATGATGCCGGCCATGAAAACAAAAAACAAAGAGAACATGTGCTTTCCTCCTCCACCCTAAAAAGAAATTATGAAACGTGACAACAAAAAGGCACACAGCTCTTGATTGATTCTATAAGCCTCTCTATATATATATATATATTTATTTGTTTGTCTATAGTATGAACACACGCGATCTTGGATTGTTAAAAAAATTATCTTATATATATATATATAGATATAGATATTAAAAATCCATATTAGATAACATATAAAAACTTAAAATTCATCAAAGATTCAACATATATACTTAAATCCTTCGAAAACCAAGTCTTTAACCACATGAGCTAACCCTAATAGGTTACTTACACCATTTTTTTCTTCTAATAAACAAAGAGAAAAAAAAAGAGGCCAAAGTGATGCCACAATGAACCTGCGTAATTGAGATTGTTTTTGAAAGTGATTTTTGTTTATAAATATATTAAAATAATATTTTTAAAAAAAACAAATATTTTTGATATCCATACATCAAAATAATTTAAAAACATTTTTAATTTCAAATAAAAAATAATATTTTTTATTAATTATTTTCAAAAATATTTTTTAAAACGAGTATCAAACAACACCTTCACAGACTATGAAAGTAATCCTATTGCATGATTATTTTTTTGTTTGTTTTCTTATAAATCCTCAACGTTGGTAAATATGAACCAATCACATAGCTCTATTTCTTGGTTAATTTTATGCAGTCATCAACACCAGTATTTACTAATTTAAACAAAACTCATAAAAAATAAATAATTAGTGCCAGTTTTGGTTACCCTAGTGAAAGGGACTGTATCACATTTACCAAAAAAATTTAGCAGTCAACTAATCCGTGTATTGAGGATGCTGTCTCACCCAATCATCTTCCTCTTTCCATGTAATTAATTTTATTTTTCTGCCAAAAATGATTAATTAATTAACCTATCAGTGTGACCCTCTCTTCCACCAAAGGTTCTTTATTATCAGTGAAGGGTTTCACCAGAGGCTCTCTACGATCAGACCAGTTAAGGGTTTAATTTGTGTAATTTATTCCATTAAAAAAAGGGTTTAATTATTTCATAATCAGGTGAGGTTAGCTAGCTATAGAAACTTGATTAATTAAAATCTCTTATATATAATTTTTATTATTGTATTGCTTCAGATCAAGTTGTGGCTCTTATACTGACACCGTTTTGACATGCTCCAATTTTAGAGGAGGCTGGATATATATATATATATATATATATATATATATATATATATATATATATATATACATAAATTAAATTATAAAGTTAAACAATACAATAATAAAAGCGGAATATTCCGATGATATATAAAAATTATTTCTGCTACTATTATAAAGTTTTCTGAAGCAATACAATAATAAAAAAAAGCCTTGGACAGGTGGGGGGGGCGGGTCTGACATCTAAGAAGGCAATTGTATATACATTTTCCACAGTGAGTAATATAAATGATAGAGGTTTTGCTTTCTTTTTACACGTGCGTGTATGTGTGTACTAGCTATTTAACTACGTGTTTCGCTATGTATCATAATTTCTCTCTTAGAAAAATACGGGGTATGCAAGTTGTTTAAATGTATTTTTTAAGTCTATCCAATTATCAAACTAAATAAATCAATAGCTATTTATGTAAATAAAATAATTATTAACAATAACCAAGAAAAAACTGCAAATGAATACCTACTAATATGATGAAAAGATATAAAAAAATATAAAAAAAGTTTTACTTTTTAAGAGCAACACGGTAATTGTATTGTTAAAATCAATGTCAAGTTATTATAGCGACCAATTAATCTGAATATAATAAATAAATCAAAGTGAAAGGATTAAAACACCTCTAAATACATAACTATTTTTTTTTTTTTTTGTGATTTCTAAGAGTAAATTCATATTTTAATTGTAATTTTTTACAAAAATATCAAAATAACCCACGTTGAAGGCTTTAATTTTTTTCAATAAAAAAGCAAACAGGTGTTTTTACTTATTATGAAAAGACAACAATACCCCCACCTATGCCTTCAAAACTTAGAAATTTTATTGTGCAAAGTCTACATTTATGGGGTGTTTGGGAGTATAATTGAAGTTATTTTTCAAAGTGTTTTTCGTTCAAAGTGTAAAGTATCAAATAATGTTTTTTTTTATAAAATTATTTTTGATATTATCACATCAAAAATAATCTAAAAACACAAAAAAAACTTAATTTAAAATAATTTTTAAAAAAAATACTTTTAAAACACGTGCTAAAGACAATTAATCAACAAGGCACACATTAGAAACATTACACGTTTTAGAGTACAAGTCTAATTACTTGCTTCTTCAAGCTAACACATCGGTGCTAAAAAAAAATCAGTTTTATTGCTTAAGAAATTTATTAGCTAGCACATTTTTCTTGAGTTTTTTCCCCTTTGTTTTTAAATATAGTTGACCGTGAATCGTGATCATATGTTATATTTTTGTGACTTTCTTTTGATAGACATTTTTGGGATGGAGACTAGCTAGTATGGTGATATTTCAAAGCAAAATGATGTGCATTCATGAGTAATATATATAAGAAGCCTTTATTATTATTATTATTATTATTATTATTATTATTACACAAAATTCATAATAAAAAAAGAAAAACATATTTAGTTGAACAAACAAGAAACATAAAAATATAAAATTAATCAACTTTAAGGATAGTTTTGGAGTGAAGTTATATCATTTCAAAACTTTTGTTTAACGGACACTCTTACATTTTTGTTATAAAAATCAGGAAAATGCAAATTAGCCCTAAATAGCACGCGATTCTCATAAGATTTTTATATCACTTGATAAATACTAACCCTAACTTAATGGAAAAGTGACCTAACGACTACTTATTACTCTTAATTTTCTTCAAGGACTATATAGTTTAAATAAATCGAATATAAATACTTGCGTCTTGATCAATAATAGCATAAATCTATAAATCGGCTGGACCTATAAATGTAACTTATTGCTTAGGAATGAAATGCTCAAGGCTTGTAAGAAAAGAGGAATAGCATAAAGCAAGCACCCCCATCAATATGGGATACGAGAAAATACATCATCATCATCATCATGTTGTAAAAGAGACAAAAAGAAAAACTACAAGTATTTGAAATCTCGAGTGCAATATATAGTTTCTATATATATATATATATATATATATATATATATATAGAAACTAGAATTATTTAAATGTATAGATTATTTAACAAAAATGAAAAACTACTGGTTTTTCCTTAAAAAAATTATTTAACAATAAATATAAATTGGAATGTATATGAAAAAACTCCCATCTTGGTGCCTCGTCTATATTTTTAAAACTCTGAATGTCAGCTTATCAGGTTGACTTGGAATACAAAGTTTAGATCGAAGAAAAATAAAAAAAAAATACTTGGTTGGCTAAAAAAATATGATGATGAATCAATTGACTTTTAATTATCATAATAAAAAATATATATATTTTCTTTGGGATTGAATACCCAACTCGTGATCCAAATTTTACCCCAA
This sequence comes from Salix suchowensis, assembly GCA_029030765.1. Taxonomy (NCBI): domain Eukaryota; kingdom Viridiplantae; phylum Streptophyta; class Magnoliopsida; order Malpighiales; family Salicaceae; genus Salix; species Salix suchowensis. Next base: position 747,348 of record CM054985.1, read on the forward strand.
GTTTAGCACGTACTGAGTTTTAAAACTATTGCTTGTCACCCCACTCGCCATCCCAACACGTCTCCTAGGAATAGTAAAAGGCGGGGAACAAGGAGAACTCCCTTTCCCGTTTTAAAAATACAAAGAAAACAAAAAACAAAACTCTCTTTCTCTGTAGTAAAAGCAAGAACACAGAGAAAACACAAGTATAAGAGACCGAAGTGGTGATTGTCAATCTGTTTTTATTTAGTTGCAGAGGAGAGACTATGAATGTAACCTTAAAAGGACAGAACGAAAGAAAAAGATTTATAGAATATTATATAAATTAAAAAGAGTGAAATTTTTTGAAGAATTTTTCTAATATTTTTGACCTCCAAACGCACATGGCTTCTTGGTGTTAGCAGCTAACTGCCTAGCTATACTATTAGTATTATACCTTCTCTTCTCTCCACGTTTTGTTTTTGTTTTTGTTTTTTGGCTTTCACATCCTGCTCCCTCTCCTTGTTAGTGGCTAATTATCCATTGAAAAGAATTGACTCCGTAGTTAAAACCAGAATCCAGATTCATCATCATCAGATCTACAGTGGAAAAGCCCCCCCCTCATAAACTTTCATTTTCTTCTCTGCCCATGTTACTATTTTAATCTTCTTGGTTGCGTGAGCTTTGATTCAATCACCGTTCATCAAGGTTAGTTGTTTCCTTTTGTTTCTTGAATTCAATGTTTCGGGTTTGATTGGAAGTGTTTCTTGAATTGTTTTCTTTGATGGATCTTTTGCTTTGTACGTGAAAAGTTTTTGACAATGGCATGAGATTGTTCTTCTTGTCCTTCAATGTTGTTTGAGGTGGACAATGATGCAACACAAGAAGTCCTTTATGCACTTATAAATGAGAAAATGTAGACCAAATTCTTTTCCTTTGGCTACCTTAATTAACTCAAAGAATCCTCTTTTCAGTGTAGAAATTTTTGTTGCTATTTGTTTCTGCTACTTGTATAGGCTGTTCTGGCTTTTGTGTGTCAGCTTCTCAGTTCTACACTCTGTCTGGTTTCCTGGAAAATGGTATTTCTTCTCCCTTATTCCTTGCATAACTCAGATAATTAAGTGATTAGCAGGGGTTGTTGAAAAAAATTCTGAATTGGGCTATACTATTTGCTTTTGTTGATTTTTTTTTTTTTAATTTCAAGTTTGAAGTGAAATATCCTGAGAACTGTTTCAATTCTTGAATCAACGGATCGACAATTATAAGATAAATTTTGTGCAACAGATAAAGCTGCTATAGCCAATGATCTCTGCTTTTATTATATAACAATCCAATTTTGCTGTTCTTGCTGTGAATTTCCATTACTGATGTGGAGGATGTGATTTTTCTCCAGTAATTCATTTTTTCCCTGTATCTTCCAATAGGAATCAACAATTTTCCTGTCAAAATAAAGTGCATCAGATTCATGGTTTTGTATTTTCCACCACTTCCGTTTGAAGATTTTCTTATGAAAGAAACGGGTTCAAGAAGGTTGAAGTTTTTCATCGGTCCTGCTTCGAAGAGTGGCGCGAGTAGCCTTTGAACGGCGGACGCATAAATTTGATGTAAGTAGTTTAATGGTCTGCGAAATGGAGAATGATCAAATGGAGGACATGGACATTGAAGCCCTCTCTTCAATGTGGCCTGAAGATATTGATAGTTCAAAGCCGTACGTAGAGAAGCCGGTAGGGGATCAAGACATGTTAGAGGAGGTTACCATAGTTGAGGGTCCAACTATAGTTGACTTTCATCATCTTGTCGAGCTGACGAACTACACTGACAGGGGAACTTCTCAGCTGGCACATCTTGTACAACATTGGGAGTATAAACAGGCAAATGCAGTCCGCCTTCTCAGAGAAGAGCTCGACATCTTAAGCAAACAAAGGGAGGAAGTTGAGCTCAAGAAATTGGAGATATTGGAGGATTTTCGGTTTGAGGAGGAAAGATACGGTGGTGATAAACGACAGATTTCTATATTGGATGAAATACTCGATATATATCAAGATATTCCTCGGAGAAAAAGTGATATCATTGTTCAAAGCAAGAGAGTCCACATAGATGCCGAATTCGACACTGTCGCTTACTGGAAACAGCGAGCAGTGCATTTAGAGAGATTGTTGGAGGCCAGTGTCCACAGGGAGGAGTTACTGGCAGAGAAGTTACAGGAAAGCATACAGAACTTGGAAAAGCAATCCTCCCCAATTGAAGAGTTGACACAGATTCTGAAAAGGGCTGATAATTTCTTACATTTTGTACTTCAAAATGCTCCTGTTGTTATAGGCCATCAGGTATTGTTATGAGTGAAGCCGACACTATCCTATTCTTTCTGCCTTCCTGCGACCAATTTCTAGCTAAAAGGTCTGATTTGTTGATGATTTCTTTCAGGATAAAGACTTAAGATATCGCTTTATCTATAATCATTTTCCGCGTTTGCAGGAGGAGGTAAGAAATTGTGATCGAGGCAGGTTTTCTTTTTTCATTTTCATCGTTCATCTTCAAAGGATTGTTAGCTAGCTCGAGTGGCACTGAATTACCTGTATATAATTCTGTACTGTCCATTCCATTTTCAGGAAATTATAGGAAAAACAGATGTCGAAATTTTTTCAGGCGCAGGAGTTAAGGAATCTCAAGATTTCAAGAAAGAAGTTTTGGATAAAGGGTTGCCTGCAAAGAGGGAAATCACATTTGAGACAGAATTATTCGGTTCAAAGACATTTTTGATCTATGTAGAACCCGTTTTTAGCAAGTCCGGGGAGACAATCGGTATAAACTATATGGGAATGGATGTAACTGATCAGGTAAGCCATTCTTTTTCGTGGTTTTATAGAATCTTCTTTATATTCCAAAAGAACAGACATTTATGTTCCTGGTTCCAAAACAGGTAAGGAAAAGAGAGAAAATGGCAAGGCTTCGAGAAGAGATGGCAGTGCAGAAAGCTAAGGAAACAGAACTTAACAAAACAATCCACATAACAGGTTTGTTTTTTCGTGCAAATTTCTGTGGTGGCGACTTAAGAAGTTCAATCTAACTTTGTACCTCTGTACTTTTGCAGAGGAAACAATGCGTTCAAAACAAATGCTAGCAACCATGTCTCATGAAATACGATCTCCTCTTTCTGGAGTTGTTAGCATGGCTGAGATTCTTTCCACCACTAACCTTGATCGCGAGCAAAGACAACTATTGAATGTCATGATATCTTCAGGAGATTTGGTTCTTCAACTAATAAATGATATACTCGACCTTTCCAAAGTTGAGTCAGGTGTTATGAAGTTGGAGGCTACGAAATTCCGACCACGAGAGGTAGTAAAACATGTTCTGCAGACTGCTGCGGCATCATTGCAGAAGATTGTGACCTTGGAAGGACGTGTAGCCGATGACGTTCCCATCGAGGTAAAAGTTTCATAACCCAAAATCGATAGACTAACTTTAAGAAAAACTTTAGATGCAACATTGCTCATGAATATTATTGAATCTGCAATATCAATCTTTTTGTGCCACGGAGCTCTGTCTGAAGGTACCATCTGTTATGATTAGTAGCGATTTACCAAATGCTGAAGTCATGATTTTAAATTCCAAAATACTGACCATGCTTTAATTTTAGGTTATTGGAGATGTTCTTAGGATCCGACAAATCCTCACCAACTTGATCAGCAATGCAATCAAGTTTACTCATGAAGGGAAAGTGGGGATAAACCTTTATGTCATATCAGATCCATGCCATGGAAAAACTAAAGGAAAACATCAAAAGCCATCTGCAGATCAGTCAACCACAAATGAGCTCAAGGAAGGCAAGCCTATATTGTCATCTCAAAGCAGCAGTGATCGGAAAAGTTTAAACTGTAAGAAATACGGTGAAGGTCCATATCCTAATCATTTGCCTAGCAATGAACCTCAAACACCGGTTAAGAATGGAAACACAATGGACGGGGATGAAGGGGAGGAACCTGAAGTACCCGGAACAACAGTGTGGCTTTGCTGTGATGTTTATGACACCGGCATTGGAATCCCAGGTATAGTCGAGATTGAAGCAAAATAAGTCTAAAATCATATATGCCTAGTCGAGGAACTCAGTATATATATATACTCTCATCTTTTTCTGTTTATCAATACTCTAGCTGTCTATTACATCCCAAGTTAATTTATATTGTTGAAGCGCTCATTACATTTCTTATTCATGTCAGATAATGCTCTACCTACTCTATTCAAAAAATACATGCAAGTTAGTGCGGGTCATGCTCGACAATACGGCGGGACAGGGCTAGGCCTTGCGATATGCAAACAGCTGGTGAGTCTTCTGACCAACCAAACTATTTGTGATTTGTACTTTATTTGTAATAAACTGAAATTTTCTATCAGAAGCATTTTGATACAAACATGCTTTGATAGCTTAAATCGATGGGAAACAGAACAATCTGTGAATACAGATTTCGAGACAGCCTTCTTACATATCTATGCATTTGGATCAGGTTGAGCTGATGGGAGGCCGTCTCACTGTGTCTAGCAAAGTGAAATGTGGATCTACGTTTACGTTTGTGCTACCGTATCAGTTATCATCAAATTGTGATTCTTCCGATGATCCTGATGATCTTTCAGAGATGGCTGATCATGATGCTCTACTAGAGGATGAAACTGCTGGCTTCTTCCAGTTCCAGCCACGTACTTTGGGTTCTCTATTCTCTTCCAATGGATCCACCAGGACTCAAAAATTATTGCCGAATAGTATTGGTTTTAGTAATTCTGCTAAATTCAAAGTAGTCTCTGAGGATTCCTGCTCATTTCCTTCTGGTAACGTTCGATTGAAAGAGACAACTTCTGTTGAGGATGCTTGCTCTATGGTTGAAGTTGCAGAGATATTATCTGAACCTAAAAGCTCATTTAGTCACAGTCCAGACTCTGAAAACGAGAATGTAGTTTGTAGACGAAAAATATGTCTAGATGACATGAGGAGTAAAATCCCTAATGGTACTGCGAACTCCAATGATCACACAGAATCAAGCAAAGAAGTGTCAGGTGACCCACCAGGGTCGTGTAAGGAACAGGAGAAATCTGCCATAAGTTCTAGCATTCCACAAGAACCAGAACCAAAACCAAAGCCTAAGATCCTTCTAGTAGAAGATAACAAGATTAACGTGATGGTGACGAAATCAATGATGAAGCGGCTAGGCCATACCATGGATGTCGTTAGTAACGGAGTTGAAGCTGTTCGTGCAGTTCAGTCCTGTTCTTATGATCTCATTCTGATGGTAATTTCTAGATTAAAATATCTTATGCTGCCTCCTTTTCTTTTTTCATGCTTCTTCTGATGAGTTTCGATTAAGTTGTTACACAAATTTTACAGGATGTCTGCATGCCTGTTATGAATGGCCTTCAAGCTACACAATTGATTCGTTCTTTCGAAGAAACTGGCAATTGGGATGCTGCTATTAAGGCTGGAATAGAGCCACGTGTACCATCTCCAGCTTCAGTACAAGATTGTCAGAGTTCAATTCATCACCATAAGCGGATTCCTATAATTGCAGTAAGCTCTTCACTACCAATAATCCTTAAAATTTTGATGCCCCATTTCCTGTCCTGATTCACTTGTTATCTTGCTACCCTGAATATCATTTAATTATCAATCAAAAACCAATGTGTCTTGGTTTCTATACTAGCCGATTTATGGCAGAACCATTGAAAGATGTCCTTTCTTCAATCTCAAATCTGTCGTGTACGCTAACAAATTATGTTGGTGAATGTGCAGATGACAGCAAATGCATTATCAGAGAGTGCAGAGCAATGCTATGCAAATGGCATGGACTCGTTTGTTTCAAAGCCCGCGACTTTTCAAAAAATAAAAGAGTGCTTGGAACAATATTTACCATGACTTCTTCTGTAAATTTGTGTACAAAAAATATTAGGAAAGTTTTGTAACCAATGTAACATGTTCTCTGCAGCCATCAGTATATGTCAGTATAGATCCATGTCATTACTTTTTCCCTTCTCCAAGATTATTTTACCATTTTTCCTTAAATACTAGGAAAATCTCTGAGTTCTTGTTAAGTTGGGACTTGTAAGAAAAGACCAGAAGTCTATCACAAATATGAAGGTACGGAAAGTAATGCCAGATGTTCCTCAGTAATACAGTAACACAACTCCGAGAGAAAAACAAAGGCAAGAAATATAAAGTAATTCAATTTCTGAAACCTAGTTTAATACTATACAGGAATTCCATTTCTTTACAATGCCAATGTCAAGTGATAACCTACAAATTTTCATGGTCTATTTCCAAAGCTGCCGGTCTCTCCTGATTTTGGTTGGTAAGCTGACCATTATCTGCTACTACTACCTCTTGAGATGATTGCCTGTTTGGACTAGAATCATAGCTTTTCGAAGATTGATCGGCAAGATATTCCGTGTGAACTGAATAGGCCGATGGGCTTGGCGCACACATAGGTGGCATACTGATGCCATTTCTGCCATTCAGTTCACTTTGTCTGAAAGTACTGGATGTCGAGTCCCTTTGAATGAAAATTCTAAAGAAGTTTTCAATTCTACTCCATATTGAAGCTGTTGAATCATAGGACCTCAAGATATTTCTTTCTCGGTAAACAAACATGACCAAGAAGATAATGAGAGCTAACGATGCAACTAGTCCTGCAATCAAAAATAACCCCCCAGAAATTCTTGAGACTAAGTCTATTAGATGAAATTGAGGTGCTGGATTCTGGACAACTGCTATTTTTCCTGAACCATGCATTCTCTATTTGCTCCATTTTATCTCCCTCGGTCACATTTAAAATTGCCCTCGATATATGAGGCACTAGAGGAGAACCTTTGGGGAAGACCTGAAGTTACAAAAAGAAAGGATACATGAGAAACTATGCACTTGTCAGTCACAGTATAAATGGAAATAGCAAGATAGGAAAGTGAGCTTACAAAGCCTAAACCACCGGTTTTAAATTTAAGATCGATCATGGTATATTTGGAGCAATATCTTGACAGAATGAGCTTTATAAATGCCAATTCATCGAAAGCAGCAGCAATACCACCATTTCCACTTCCTTTGGAGAAAAGATGGTGGCATTCTTCTGGAGAACCATACACCATGAGCTTGGACTCTTTGAACCCCAAGTCTAGCAAGAGTCCTCGAACAAAAGAACCCTCCTGGTAGCCCACATACTCCTCTTTCTTAATGAGCTCACGTACATCAGTAACTGTAGGCTGCAGCTGCTCGACGGTGAGTAGGCTTGCTAAACTGGCGGTGTAACTCTGCGTGAGGATCAGCACAACAAAACACCAGATGATTATCACCGCCCTGGACAAGTTGCTAACCACTCTCTCCCCTGTAAAAAGAAAAAATCAAGTCAATCTAGTGTTTATATACATGGAGTGCTAGTACAACAGGAGAAGGGAAATTCACAAGAGAAAGGAGATTACGTTGAGCAAAAACCATGGTTGAGAAGGAAAACCAGAAGCTAGTACCAGCTTGATGTGAAGCTGACCCTCGGAAATCTTCATTTATTCGGTGCTCAAGAACCCAGACCACAAATCCAAAGAAAAGAAAGAACAAAAAACTGACCACCCAAAGATCCCATGTCAAAGGTTTCATGAAGACCCATGCATTTTTGGTGTTGCTGTCAGCAATTGGAACAATCATGGAGACACCACTTTCTGTGAAAGGCAGGGTATAGTCGATGTACAAGGACCTGTTGAAGACAATGGTTACGTCTCCAACCACGGCATCATAATTCTGTTGGCAGTAAACAAAAGTACATCAACGTGAATAATATTCGATGTGATATATATAGTTACAAGAGCAGAAAACGAGAGAGTAAGTCTTACCTTCAAGTACACTTGATAGACCAGATCGTTGTAAGTTCCAGCAGGTTTGCCATCAGGCTTGGCAAAGGCGATGAACTCGTAAGGCAAAGCATAAGGCAATGCTTTGACCACAGCATGAAAAACATCTATGCAGAATCCGGTGAATTTTGTGGTGTTGGAACCAGGATCTTTTTTTCACCGATACAAACTCACTGAAGCCATAATTCACAGGCACTCCTATTCTCAACTTCTTCTCATTTGTGGGAATCTCCCAGCCCTTGGGAACCACAATTGTATCCCCAGGAAAAAATTACAGCTGAAACTCTGGAAGTAGAAGTTGAATTCATACGTTTATTTATTCTCGGATTCAGGGTTTTCACAAGTCCTGTTGCTGGCGTCCAAAATCCAATCCCTCTTTCTCCATTTCCATTAACATTAACTATACGAAGAGCAGGTGATTGCAGCTGCCCATCAACAAAAAAGGTAATCTCCTGTAAGGCCTTTGAAACTAGTGGTCCATAAAGCATCAATAACTTTTGGACCATTTAAAGAGGTGCCAAGAGTTGCAAGATCTGTTGATGAATTGCTAGAAACATTTGCCTTTTGGAATACGAATTTTGTAGCGCCGGATTGCTCAACTGCCAAGGCCAATGCTGTAGTAGCATCATAGGCCAGTAGTCCATAAATGTTCAACTTGGCATCAATTTTATCTGGATTATGTTGTAGGAATTTCCTTTTCCACCGAGCTCGAAAATATTCAAGCTCTTTTGTTCTCGGAACATAAGGTTTAATACCCAACACTCCTTGAATAGTATCGATGACCGTATGATTTGGTGAGTTCAAGAAATCAACACTCAGACCATCTGTCATGATCCAAACATAGCCTTCACTCATCATTCCAATCTCTTTTGCTTTGGTGAAAAGCCGAGCACCGAGAGAGCGATTCATATGCACAATGAAAACTCTAGTTTGCATTGTCATCAACTTATAAAGCTCCTCGGCAATTTGACCATTGGTGGCTGATGGAGAAATGACACTCCGGTAGGGCACATGAGCATCAACTTCTTGCAAAGCATCAATCAAATAAGGTATGATTCCCTCTCCATATTCATTGTCAATGTAGATGGGCACCGCTTCTCTCCATCCAAAGGCTTCAACTAAAGCACCTATGGCATTCACTTGAGCTGAATCATTTTGCGTTGCGCGCAAGAAATACGAATTCCTAGAGGAATTGAGAGAGGGACTTGTTGCAGAGAAAGATATAATCGGCACCTTAGCTTTCTCTCCAAGGTCGCTAACAAATCTGGCTTGCATTGACGTTGTTGGCCCCAAGATTGCTTGCACTTGCTCATTTTTTATCAAGTCCAGGGCTGCATCTCCAAATGAGATTAGAAAAATTAAAGACTTCTGCAGTCATGATGGCTGATCATCTTGAAAAATAAAAGAATCACAGTTTCTTAATGGATAATCTTTCTACAGTCATGTTCTAGTACAAGGGACATATACATGTATAGAAAGAACAAAAACGTGTTTTGTTAGAGTGGTATATATTGAAATTCAATATCAATTAGGATTTAGAGTTTGTAAGAATATTAAATTAAAATTCTAGTTAAAATAGGAATCTTAGCTAATATAGAAATTCTTAATAAATAAAAAATTTCAATATATTAGTTTATTAGAATGCTTGTTTAATTAGAATATTAGATTACTATATAGATCTATAAATAGGTTTGTAATTGGAAATATAATACATAAGCATGAAAAGATATAGAGAATAGCTAAAAAACATATCTTTTGATAGAATATATAATAAAAAAAACATTATTCTTCTCTTTTTTTTTTATTATTCTTTAGCTTTGTTTTTTTGTTTGTTTTTATAAATTAACTAACACACCTTATCCTTCTTTTCTAATAATACATAGATATAAAATAAACTTATCTCTTGTTTTATATTTCAAGACAAGAAAGACAAAGAAATATGTTATTTTTGTCCTTATATCCTTGTTTTAAATCTTTTTAAGACACTAACACACATGAGAGTAACCATATAGTATGTAACATAATGGAAAGAGTTTGAGATTAAAGAGTTAATTTATTCTCCTATAGTTTCAAGTTTGAGTCATATAATTACTAATATAATAATTATTAGACATTTATATATCCATTAACTTCACTTCAATGTAATAAGTGCTTGTTTGAGAGTGATTACGGTTGTTTTTTAAAGTGTTTTTCATTCAAAAATATATAAAAATTATGTTTTTTATTTTTTTAAAATTATTTTTGATATAAATACATAAAAATAATATTAAAATGTTAAAAAAATTAATTTAATTTTTTTTTTTAAATAAAAACAAGTTCCAAACGTATTCGCAATCACTTCCTCCTCCTGATAATCACAAAGGAGACCACTTCTATATCCGGGAGGGAGATGCCTGGTCTACAATATTAGGAATACAGCTCACAATAGACGACTTTGGTAAAGTATGATAGCCACAATTTATTAAGACTTTTGTGTGATTTTGACCCACCTTATCATTGCTAGAAGAACAACGTTAAACCTGCTAGTTCGTTGATTGAGGATTCTCTTCCCACGTTTCATTTTTGGTTCAATACAGTGATCAAAGGTTGAGAAAAAAAACTTAATTCTTAGTAAATATCGAATAAAAAACATTTTGATTTTAAAACTTAAGCTCTTAGGTTACATGTACCGGTTCGAGCGTACATGAATGGCTTACGTTGAACACGATCAGAAAACGAGTTTGTGTAGACATGCATTGGTTTTTCTGAGAACACCCTTGTCTTGAGAAGAAAAATATAACTAGAAATATAACACGATCAGCGGTATATTCTTTTATCATGTCAATGGAACTGCATTTCAGTGATCAAACTAGAAATTTGCAGGTCGAGAACCTCAGATAATTAATACACAGAATGTAAAAATCTCTACTGTTAAAGTGTTGCATGAGGAGATTAATAATATTCAGTAAAAAATGTTGAGCAATGATTCATGATTGGAGAAAAGAGATGATAATTAAGAGGAGGGGCAGCGAAGGGAACCTGCAGCAGCTGCACCAACAACATCTTTCATGGAGTTCCTGGTTTTGAGTACCAGTCTGGTTTTGTAGCTACCATGAGAGGCATAGAAGTCTGAAAGGGCCATGTTGATGCAGCTCAGTGCAATCTTGTCATTCAAATCATCCAAGTCAAGAACCACACCCACATTCACTGGGATTGTAGGTGCTGTGTTTTGGGCCACCCCCATTTCCAAGAACAAAATCTTCAAAGAAAGGAGGAAGAAGAAAGATGGAACAGGATTTAAAGAGTATTTTTTTCATGATCATCTTGCTGTCCACCTATGGTTGAGCTTGAAGGGATGAATGTGTACTATTTATAAGGTGAAACTAAAGCCTTCAAGGGAAAGAGCTTGAACTAATTTGAAGAGAGGCGAAGATTATTGATTGTTATTACTAGGAAATTTCATGGTTTGATTGCCAGTCAAATCATATAAATAAATAGGAGATATTTACATGGACGTGGATCCTGGGGATAAAAACAATTTGCATATACATTGAAGAATACAGTTTAATGAATTCGTCAAATAGAATTAGGTGCGTGTGAGACAAAACTTATTATTTTTTTATTTTTTTATAGAAGCCACTCGTATAAAATATGTGTACAATCCTAAATAAAATATATATATATATATTACAAAACAAATAAAAGGTGTGGGATTATGCACCGTTCACCCTCTCACAATCCACTGTGGATTGTGGCAGTGCAGGGACGGAAATGGGTCTCGGCCTCAGGCGTGTGGTATTTGTTTAATGGGGGTGTTTTTGGTTTTTGGCTTTTTTTAATTAATTTTAATTAGCCGCAATGTGCACAGTAAAATCACGCATAAACCCCTCGAAAACGACAAAATAGTGCACAGGGACGAGGGGCACTGTCGGTTTTTCCCTCCTTCAATGCACAGTGCACAGACGAGAAAGGGCCTCGAAAATGACAAAACACTGCACAGTAAACGGGGACACGGGCGTCCTTTCCTCCTTGGTTTTTTCGTAGATCTGGGTTGGGTCAGGGGTGACCTGGTAATTAGCCTATTTTTTTATTATATTTCCGTCTAAACCGCTGGCGCATCGTTAGCACGCAACAGCGGCCCTCAGCGCCAACGCGCCCTTTGGGCGGCGCGTGCGGGTCAATGCGGCGGTCAAAAATTGGTCGCCGCCGGTGATTACGATGCGCCTCCAGGTGCTCTATCTTCCGCCGCGGCGCGTTCCCATCGTAGATGCCCGTGTAAGCGGCGGTGGACGGTTTTGTGCCAGCTGTCGCTTTTCTCTCTCCTGCGGGCCCAATGTCAGGTCCGGTCCCTCATGTTTGTGGTAAGTTCATTTTGGTCCCTGAGGTTTTGATTTCGATTTTCTGCCCGATTTCTTTAATTGAAAGTTTGATTGTTTTCAATTGTGCCCTTAAATTAAAACTAATTATATAAAGCAATTTTAATTCGATCCCTATACTTTTGATTTTCGGTTTCTTTTTGGTTCCTTCAATTTTTCCGGTACCGAAGTTTTCCTTTCTTTAATTTGGTCCTCCAATTGCAATTGGTAATATATACAAAGTTTTATTTCAGTCCCTCTTCTTCTAATCTATTTATACAATGACAGCATTTGATAATTATTTAATTGTTGCTCCTCCAATTATTATTTTTTCAATTTTATCCTTCAATTGGAATTAATTTTATATATGTCATTTTTCATTTTTGTCCTTATTCTTTTAATTTTCTATTTGATATTAATTCATATGTTCTTTTTTTCAATGTTTATTTTTTATTGGTATTTATGCATCTATGCTTTTAGTTTTTGTTCTCAGTGTAACTTTTGTCCATGTATATATAACTGTATTTAACACAATAATAATAATAATAATAATAATAATAATAATAATAATAATAATAATAATAATAATAATAATAATAGTTTTTTCTCTCTTACTCTTTTGTTGTTTTTTTTTCCCTCCCGATAATTTGATAATAATTTGTTTGTTTTTTTCCAGTAATAACAATGATATTTTTTTTTTGTTAAAGTTTCTAGGATATTTTTAGTCTTTCATTTATTTTTGTTTCTTTCATTATTAACATAATAATAATAATAAAAACAACAACAACAACAACAATAATAATAATAATAATAATAATAATAATAATAATAATAATAATAATAATCATTTAATTGTTTTTCTTGCTTACTCTTTTGTTAATGGTTTTTTTCCCTCCGGATAATTTGATAATTTTTATTGTTTTGACAGTAATAGCAATGATAGTTTTTTCTTTTTGTTTTTTTAATCTTTTCTTAAAATTTCTAGGATGTTTTTAGTCTTTCATTTATTTCATTTTTTTTCATTATTAGCATAATAATGATAATAATAATAATAATAATGATAATAATAATAATAATAATAATAATAATAATAATTTAATTGTTTCTCTTCGTTGCTCTTTTTTTAATGTTTTTGAGTGTTTTTTTCAGGATAATTTCATACTTTTTATTGTTTTAATAGTAAAAGCAATTGTAATTTGAGATTTTAAGGCTTTGATTTTGCTATTGTGATAATAGGGTGTGTTGATCTATTTTATTATATTAAATTTTGTATATATAAATATTATATTTTAATTTTGATCCAGCAAATCCTATAAAAATTATTCGCTCAACCCGCAACGTTGAACATATATTTTTTTAAATTTTCTGATTAAATGATTTTTTCATTAATTTTTATTTCTGTTTTATCACCTATAATATTTTTTTATTTTCTCTATCTTTTAGTTTTTTATTGGTTTTTTTATATATTTTCAAGTTAGATTATAATTATTAATAGCAATGATAATTTTTATTTTGTTTTCATCTTTTGTTCAAATTATTAGAATTTTTTTGTTCTTTCATTTATTTCTGGTTTTTCAATCATTATTAACACAATAATAATAATAATAATAATAATAATAATAATAATAATAATAATAATAATTTAATTGTTTTTCTTGCTTACTCTTTTGTTAATATTTTTTTTCCCTCCGGATAATTTGATAATTTTTATTATTTTTACAATAATAGCAATGATAAGTTTTATTTTTTCTTATTTTTTCTCTTATCTTTTGTTAAAGTTTCTAGGATATTTGTAGTCTTTCATTTATTTTTTTCCTTTCATTACTAACATAATAATAATAATAATTTAATTATTTGCACAATAACTTTTATTTAGTTATATTATATAAATATATCGTTGTTGATTTAATTATGTTAAATTATATACACAAAAAATGCTCATGCAACGCTACGGGCATATATATATATATATATATATATATATATATATATATATATATATATATTATGTCTCACTTTAAATATCCAAAACATTTGGAAGAGGAGAACGCCAAAAGATTTTTACTTTACACCCTCGTCATAGTAAATGATGGAAGCATATATATGTTATGGTTGCATGTAAAACAGAGGCACTTGGACGTATCGACCACATATATATATATGACAAATCAGATCTTTCGGAAATTAACTCTCCTGTACTGATCAAAGATATTCACCATCGCTTACCTTGACCAAGTCAAAGTATTTGTGATTACTAATGAATATTCAAGCTTGTCTAGATCCCTAAACTTTTGAGGTGGTGGTGGTAAAGGGTTTCCTTCCGACATCATCTTCTCGAGTTTGAGTATAATAAGATATTGTTTCATTGTTTTTAGGTTTTACTAAGAGAGAGCACCATGCCTTTTTCTTGCCTTTTAAAATTATATAAAGCTTTCTTCATTTACAAGGTCAAGTCTTAAACCCAAAAATTGAAGATCACCAAAAAATTTCTTTTTACTATTTTTCTTGGCAGGCAATCATTAATCTGTGCGTGCGAGATCGTCTATTGTTTCAGACAGGGTTCGAATATGCCAATCATATATTTTAGCTGTAGCTAGCTTTATTCGAGGAAGAATCCTTTGTAATGTCGCAAAAAACTTGTTTTCAAACACGTCTTAAGTAAATCGACCGTGTTTTAATTACACTGCTGCAAGCTCTGTTTTCTAGGTATTATATGGAGTTTTTGAGACTTTATTACAAGTTAATTTTTAAAATGTTATTTTGTGTAAAAACATATTAAAATATTATTTTTAAAAATTTATTTATGACACTAACCTATCAAAATGATTCCTTAGATTGGTTTCATATTGGCGTTAGATCTTTGAATATTTTTTCTTGGCAGGGAGGGAATCATCAAACAGTACTTCATGCGTAATTGTCTATTGCTTAAGATTCAAGGTTCGAATTTTCCGGTCATATATTTTAGTTGCAGCTTTCTTTGAAGAAGCATCCTTTCATTTGTCGCCGAGTTTTGTTTTCAAGACACGTCGTTATCCCGAGCAATTCTGCCTGACTTTACACGGCTGCAAACACTACTTTCGTAGCCACTACCTGTCTGCTACTTAGCAATTCAGATGAGCTTGATGAGTTGACGTGAATCCTGATTTGATTCTGATCAAGGGTTTTGATTTGGTTTCATGATGCATGCCTATCACAAGAAAACTACATATTTCCTTCCATTTATTGTGAAAAATGTATAAAAAGCATCAACTTGGGTTTTAAATTCTATATGTAGCTTGCTTGTATACCAAATGCATGAGCAGAAAACCAGCTTGAAGAGAGGATTAGAGTAATTCATTTACGATCAAGCCCATCAATTCTACTTTTATTGCATGTTCGGGAGTGTAGTTTAAGTTGTTTTTTAAAATATTTTTCATTCATTAAAATAAGTTTTTACTTTTTAAAAATCATTTTTCACACCGACACATAAAAAATAAAAATATTTTTTTTTCCAACTATTGACTGTTCCTAAGGAAACTTATATATTAACTGCATGTTGTCATAGATAAGCCATTACTTTAATTCTTTTTGAAATTCTGAAAGTCGATCTCTATCCTCGAAAGAAACTGATTAGAGCCAAACTTAAAAAGGCTGATCCCTAATTACCATCCACCACGTACGTAAGTGCCAAGAATTTGTGGGAAGAAACCTTGAACTGGCACCTCAATGGAGGCTAGAACTTTCTACAGCAAGGACAAACAAAGCAACAAAAAAAAGGGGGAGGCGAAAGAGCTGGTCAACTAGATAGCAAGAGTCCAATATACTCTCGTTCCGAGTCAACTGTTCTCCATGCATCCGCGTTTTTCACGGTCAATAAAAAGTAGCTGACTCTTTGGCCACATGAAACTGGAAATCAAATTCATGGTATATCTTATCTTCCCCAAATTCAAACCAGCTAGCCATGGTTTCTCTACAGGGAACGGAAAAACAGACCAGCAAGCCAGAAATCTTTTCACAGGAGCTCAGATAATCGGACTGTAGCTATAAATGCAGTCGCAGTTATTCAAGATTCGTTGAAATCTACCCCATATTGAGTTCATAGCTCCATCAACTAAGAAATTGACCCCGCAAAACTTGTTCAAGCTGATTAGGTTTTTAATCACTTGATTATTAACCTACCTACCTCTGATTGGATCAGTACCAAGAAAAAAACCCTTAAGGAAAACAATTGATCTGAACACGTGGCAGGTAATGGACGTGACAGGTATTCAGTGCGTATGTGGCTTGCTGTCGACCTTTAAAAACTGTGAAGAGAAGAAGTTTATGGTGCTCGCTCGGTCTTGGGCCTTTCTGTATTTTTCTAACAAAATAAATGTTGTCCCTGAAGCAAAATTATTGAATCCAGGGATGGGCCTGATCGGGCCCAGATACTAAGTAGTAGGCTGGGTGGATGGGTTCAGTTCAGATTAATACGGCGTTGTTTCAAAATTTATTTAAGAAAACTAAATTAATATTATTTAAAAACTACATAAATCTAAAGAAAAATTGAATTTTGACTGGGTTGATAGTATAATATTGTATTAATTATCATTTAATTTATTTATTTTAATAAAAAAATAATTAGGTTAACAATTTAAACGAAGCTAAATTTAATGATATTAACTTAAAAAATAGATAACTTCTCGTACATAAAACGACAAGCCTCTCAAACATTAGAAGACTTATTTTTAATTACATTAACTTGGTGTGAATATTAAATCTAACTCCGAATTATTAAAATATTTTTAAAGGAGGGAGTGTATGGTGCCACTAGGGGTAGACTTGCGCGTAGTGTGTGCGAGCTTGGTGTCATGACTACTGAATGGGCCAAAATACAGATATAAAATCAAAGGCCCAAAAACTTTTAAGGAATTGTTTTTATATACTAAAATTGGCCCTTTTTAATTTCTTTTTTTTTTTCTTGCAAGTGGTCCCATTTTATATCAATTATGCTTGGGGTGGGGGAGAATTAACCCCTCTCTTAAATTCGAATTTGAGGTAGGTTGGGGATTCTTTATTAAGAAAAAAATATAATCTCTTATATTTATAACTAATACTCAATTATATATATATATATATATATATATATATATATATATATATATTCAATTTCACTGTATTAAGATTAGTTCATTTTATAATTCAATTTAAATAAAACAAAAATAAAATTTAAATTGTGAAAATACCCACAATAATAAAATTAAAAATTTAAATTTTTTATTTTTATTTTATATTTTAAATTAAAAAAATGATGTTTTTAGATTATTTTGATTTGTTAATGTAAAAAATAATTTTAAAAAATAAAAATATTACAATACTTTTTTGACCAAAAACACTTTAAAAAACAAACTCAATTGTACTTAAACAAAAGATTTATAAAAGAAAGTAATAAAAAACCAATAACTAAAATTATCATTATTATTGTGTAAATAGTAAAATCATAAAAATCATTCAATCCAAAGAACAAATAAAAATAAAAGAAAAGAAAAAAACATTAAGTAAAGGGAAAAAGGAAGCAATATTAATTTTAAAATGACTACCAGTTTAAATTAAGATCTCAAGATTGAACTGATAAAAAAAAATCCCAACAAAAAAACCTATAAAAACTAAAAGTATAGATGTATAAATACGAATAACAAAACCTATAAAAAAATCTAAGAATTTTTTTTAAAAACTAAATGAATGAATATAAAAAACCCTCGAATAATCAAATAAAAAAAAATAGTTAAATTTCTATCCACAAAAAGATGAATACATAAATTGAAAATTTGTCCTTATGTGATTGTTATTATCAACATTACTGTCAAAACAATCTCAATAATAAAATAATCTGGAAAAATCATTAAAAAAAAACCACTGAAATTATCATGATCATTGTATAAATAGTCAAATCATAAAAATCATCCAATCCAAAGAAAAAAAAGAAGCAAAAAACAAAACAAATGAACAAAGAGAAAAAATGAGCAATATTAATAAAAAAAACAATTCAAATAATTAAATTGCCTTGGAAAATTATTACAAAAAAGCCAAAATGTTTTATAAAAAACAATAAAAAAATCAATTAATAAAAAATTGAAAAAAACATTAAAAAAAATGAATTAATAGAAAATAAAAAATTAAAAGAATAAGGGCCAAAATGAAAAATAACATATATTAAATTAATTTCAATTGAAGGATAAAATTAAAAAACAAAATCTTTGGAGGACCAAAAATAAATAATTGCAAACTGCTGCCATTTTATAAAAAATCAGAAGAAGAGGGACTGAAATCAAACTTTGTATATATTACCAATTTCAATTGGAGGACCAAATCAAAGAAATCAAAACATTCGTACCGGAATAATTGAAGGAATAAAAAATAAATACAAAATGAAAAGTATAAGGACTGAAATAACACTTTCTTATATAATCAGTTTTAATTGAAGGGCACAATTGAAAACAATAAAACTTTAATTTGACTAAATCAGTAATAAAAACGAAATCAAAACCTCAGGGACCAAACTGAACTTCTCACCAACATCAGGGACCGGAGATGATTTTGGGGCGGCAGGAGAGAGAAAAGCGACGACCGAGAGAAAACCGTCTGCCGCGGCTTAACCGGACATCTAGGGAGGGAACGCGCAGCGACGGAAGAGAGAATACCTCCCGGCGCATCTTTTGGGACGGCGGAAGTAAATTTCTTACGGCGGGAAGACACAGCCCGCGCCGCCTAAATGGAGCGTCGACGTGGAACGCCGCTGGCGCGGTCCGACGACGCGCCAGCTGTCCCGGGGTAAAAAATAATAAAATAATGGTTACTGACGTAAACACCCCTGCCCCCACTGTTATTTACGAAAATACCTAAGGGGAATAGACGCCACTGCCCCCGTTTACTGTGCGCAATTTTGTCGTTTTCGGGGGCCTTTTTTGTCTGCGCACTGTGCCAAAAAAGTTGGAAAACCCGAGAGAGCCCCTGTTTCCTGTGCGCTATTTTGTCATTTTCGGGGGCTATAATTGTTAATGCACTGTTCACATGCGGAAAAGATGAAAAAAAAGGACATACACACGCGAAGCACAGGGACAAATTGCGAGTCCACAGTGCACATGAGTCACGCGCTACAGTGAAATTCTCTACAGGGAAAGGGCGACGCGTTTTATATATATACTAGCAAATTGCCCGCGCGTTGCCGCGGGTATTTTTTTTGTATATAATTTACAATTTTGAGTTGAGTCTGTCACGTAAGCATAGATTATATCTTTATAATATAGGTATTGCGTCATAAACGATCACAAAAGAGCGCACACTAACATTAGAAAAAAGAGAAAAATATTTGAATAAGAAAAAAAAACTTACTTAAATCATTATTGTGCAGATAATAAAAGTATAAAAATAAATTAATAGAAAGAGCAAAAAAAAAAAAAGGAAAAGGAAGCAATATTAATTTAAAATATTATAACAATAGCAACATCGGAGTCTTAACATTTAAAATTATTATTGCCGCTAGAATACAAACAACAAAAATTATTAAATTATACCGAGAAAAAAAAAGCATGAACAAAAAAAGCAAGCAAGAAAAACAATTAAAAAAATTATTATTATTATTATCATTATTATTATTTTTATTATTATGAAAGAATAAATAATCACTATTATTATAATAATAGAATACATAATCACTATTATTATAATATTAATAATAATCACTATTATTATTATTATTATTATTATTATTATTATTATTATTATTATTATTATTATTATGTTAATAATGAAAGAAACATAAATAAATAAAAGACTAAAAAACATCCTATAAACTTTAACAAAAGATTTAAAAAAAAATTATTGCTATTACTCGTAATTATCCGGAGGGAAAAAGAACATTAAAGAAAGAGCAAGCATGCAAAACAATTTAATTATTATTATTATTATAATTATTATTATTATTATTATTATTATTATTACTATTATTATTATTATTATTACTACTATTACTATTACTATTACTATTATTATTATTATTACTATTATTCTTCTTATTATCATTATTATTATTATTGTGTTAAATACACTTTTATATATACATGGACAAAAGTAGGGATTATTTTATAAATATAAAAAAATAAAAGTATAAGGACTTAAATGAAAATCAAATATAAAGGGCTGAAATTAAAAAATTAAAAAGTCAAAGGGTTTGAAATGCAAATTACATTTATTCTAAATTGAAATCGAGAGGACAAAATTGAAAAAAATCGGAAGTTTTGTACCGAATTGATTGAGTTATATACAGCCAATCCGAAATTTAAAGTAGAAGGACCGAAGTGAAACTTTGACATTCAATCAATTGAAATCGGAGGACCCAATCGAACAAAATCAAAACTTATATAACGTAAATTAGGACCAAAAACGAAATTAAAAGTAGAGGGACCGAATTGAAAAGTCAAAATAATGGGGGACTCTCCCGCACATTGACGTGCATGAGAGAGAAAACGTGGCCGGCGACTTCAACCGGCCTCCGTCGCGCCCACGGACATTTTGTGGTTACACGCACCACCGCGGAGGAAGACCACACGGCGGCGCATCGTTCGTCAGCCGGTATACCATTTCCGGCCACCGGATAAGGCCGCACGCGCCGCCTAAACAGGGGCGTGAGGCGGGAAACCGCTCGCCGTGTGCGCCCACGCCCGACGAGACGCCGATTATAAAATTCGAAAAATAGGGACAATTACCGTTCGACCCCTCGCACCTAATTCATGGTTTTTGTCTTATTAGGGTCTAAAACCGTATTTAGCCAATTCGAAAATAATAAAAAATTCAAAAGTTGCGGCGGGCCGGGACCGGTCGGGTCGGTCCCAGTACGCACAATTACTGCGGTGCCCCTCAGCCGGATGCCTGTTTTTGTCCTATTACCGGGGATGAAACCGTCATTACACTGTTCACAAACGAATATTTAAAAAAAAAAAAAGAAAATCAACTGGAAAAACCCAAAGTAGCCCCGCTTGCCAGCCGTTTTTCGCTGCGCGCCCGAGGGCCATTTTCGGGCGTGCACTGTTAAAAGAACAGTGAAATGTGAGAGGGTGCACAGTGCAATTTCCTATGCTTTTTATATGTTTTGTAATATATATAATGCTCCCTCTATTAAGTTCTATAATAAATATAGCAATTGGAAAATAAAAAACATATTGTATCAAACGTTTTCTAATTTATAAAAGCTTGGCCTATCAAATGATTTCCCCATTGGCTACCTAGTGCCTTGAAACATTATCTATTCACTCTCTAAATGCGGAAAAACTACTGATTTTAAATTCAGCTTGGGTTTTAAATTCTATATGTAGCTTGCTTGTACACCTAATGCATGAGCAGAAAACTAGCTTGAAGAGAGGATTGTCAAGGAACCATCTCATCTAAAAATTTAAGTTGTTAGATGAGGCTCCAGAGTATTATTTGTATTATTCTCTAACACACCTTCTTCGAGTGAAAATCTTTTAGGCTTGAAATTTACGCATACACACACTATTTTGTGCTTGATTTGTATCAAATAAAATGGAGGTAATGATGTAACACAAGAAGTCCTTTATGCACTTATAAATGAGAAAATGTAGACCAAATTCTTTTCCTTTGGTTAACTTATTTAACTCAAAGAATCCTCTTTTCAGTGTAGAAACTTTTGTTGCTATTTGTTTCTGCTACTTGTATAGGTTGTTCTGGCTTTTGTGTGTCAGCTGGAAAATGGTATTTCTTCTCCCTTATTCCTAACATAACTCAGATAATTAGGTGATTAGCAGAGGTTGTTGAAAAAATTCTGAATTGGGCTATACTATTTGCTTTTGTTGATTTTTTTTTTAAATTTCAAGTTTGAAGTGAAATATCCTGAGAGCTGTTTCAATTCTTGAATCAACTGGATCGACAATTATAAGATAAATTTTGTGTAACAGATAAAACTGCTATAGCCAATGATCTCTGCTTTTATTATATAACAATCCAATTTTACTGTTCTTGCTGTGATTTTCCATTACTGATGTGGAGCATGTGATTTTTCTCCAGTAATTCATTTTTTCCCTGTATCTTCCAATAGAAATCAACAATTTTCCTGTCAAAATAAAGTGCATCAGATTCATGGTTTTGGATTTTCCACCACTTCCGTTTGAAGATTTTCTTATGAAAGAAACGGGTTCAAGAAGGTTGAAGTTTTTCATCGTTTCTGCTTCGAAGAGTGGCGCGAGTAGCCTTTGAACGGCGGACGCATAAATTTGATGTAAGTAGTTTCATGGTCTGCGAAATGGAGAATGATCAAATGGAGGACATGGACATTGAAGCCCTCTCTTCAATGTGGCCTGAAGATATTGATAGTTCAAAGCCGTACGTAGAGAAGCCGGTAGGGGATCAAGACATGTTAGAGGAGGTTACCATAGTCGAGGGTCCAACTATAGTTGACTTTCATCATCTTGTCGCGCTGACGAACTACACTGATAGGGGGTCTTCTCAGCTGACACATCTTGTACAACATTGGGAGTATAAACAGGCAAATGCATTCCGCCCTTTCAGAGAAGAGCTCGACATCTTAAGCAAACAATGGGAGGAAGTTGAGCTCAAGAAATTGGAGATAATGGAGGATTTTCGGTTTGAGGAGGAAAGATACGGTGGTGATAAATGACAGATTTCTATATTGGATGAAATACTCGATATATATCAAGATATTCCTTGGAGAAAAAGTGATATCATTGTTCAAAGCAAGAGAGTCCACATAGATGCCGAATTCGACACTGTCGCTTACTGGAAACAGCGAGCAGTGCATTTAGAGAGATTGTTGGAGGCCAGTGTCCACAGGGAGGAGTTACTGGCAGAGAAGTTACAGGAAAGCATACAGAACTTGGAAAAGCAATCCTCCCCAATTGAAGAGTTGACACAGATTCTGAAAAGGGTTGATAATTTCTTACATTTTGTACTTCAAAATGCTCCTGTTGTTTTAGGCCATCAGGTATTGTTATGAGTGAAGCCGACACTATCCTATTCTTTCTGCCTTCCTGCGACCAATTTCTAGCTAAAAGGTCTGATTTGTTAATGATTTCTTTCAGGATAAAGACTTAAGATATCGCTTTATCTATAATCATTTTCCACGTTTGCAGGAGGAGGTAAGAAATTGTGATCGAGGCAGGTTTTCTTTTTTCATTTTCATCGTTAATCTTCAAAGGATTGTTAGCTAGCTCGAGTGGCACTGAATTACCTGTATATAATTCTGTACTGTCCATTCCATTTTCAGGAAATTATAGGAAAAACAGATGTCGAAATTTTTTCAGGCGCAGGAATTAAGGAATCTCAAGATTTCAAGAAAGAAGTTTTGGATAAAGGGTTGCCTGCAAAGAGGGAAATCACATTTGAGACAGAATTATTCGGTTCAAAGACATTTTTGATCTATGTAGAACCCGTTTTTAGCAAGTCCGGGGAGACAATCGGTATAAACTATATGGGAATGGATGTAACTGATCAGGTAAATCATTCTTTTTCGTGGTTTTATAGAATCTTCTTTATATTCCAAAAGAATAGACATTCATGTTCCTGGTTCCAAAACAGGTTAGGAAAAGAGAGAAAATGGCGAGGCTTCGAGAAGAGATGGCAGTGCAGAAAGCTAAGGAAACAGAACTTAACAAAACAATCCATATAACAGGTTTGTTTTTTCGTGAAAATTTCTGTGGTGGCGACTTAAGAAGTTCAATCTGACTTTGTACCTCTGTACTTTTGCAGAGGAAACAATGCGTTCAAAACAAATGCTAGCAACCATGTCTCATGAAATACGATCTCCTCTTTCTGGAGTTGTTAGCATGGCTGAGATTCTTTCCACCACTAACCTTGATCGCGAGCAAAGACAACTATTGAATGTCATGATATCTTCAGGAGATTTGGTTCTTCAACTAATAAATGATATACTCGACCTTTCCAAAGTTGAGTCAGGTGTTATGAAGTTGGAGGCTACGAAATTCCGACCACGAGAGGTAGTAAAACATGTGCTGCAGACTGCTGCGGCATCATTGCAGAAGATTGTGACCTTGGAAGGACGTGTAGCCGATGATGTTCCCATCGAGGTAAAAGTTTCATAACACAAAATCGATAGACTAACTTTAAGAAAAACTTTAGATGCAGCATTGCTCATGAATATTATTGAATCTGCAATATCAATCTTTTTGTGCCATGGAGCTCTGTCTGAAGGTAGCATCTGTTATGATTAGTAGCGGTTTACCAAATGCTGAAGTCATGATTTTCAATTCCAAAATACTGATCATGCTTTAATTTTAGGTTATTGGAGATGTTCTTAGGATCCGGCAAATCCTCACCAACTTGATCAGCAATGCAATCAAGTTTACTCATGAAGGGAAAGTGGGGATAAACCTTTATGTCGTATCAGATCCATGCCATGGAAAAACTAAAGGAAAACATCAGAAGCCATCTGCAGATCAGTCAACCACAAATGAGCTCAAGGAAGGCAAGCCTACATTGTCGTCTCAAAGCAGCAGTGATCGGAAAAGTTTAAACTGTAAGAAATACGGTGAAGGTCCATATCCTAATCATTTGTCCAGCAATGAACCTCAAACACCGGTTAAGAATGGAAACACAATGGACGGAGATGAAGGGGAGGAACCTGAAGTACCCGGAACAACAGTGTGTCTTTGCTGTGATGTTTATGACACCGGCATTGGAATCCCAGGTATAGTCGAGATTGAAGCAAAATAAGTCTAAAACCATATATGCCTAGTCGAAGAACTCAGTATATATATATACTCTCATCTTCTTTTTTCTGTTTATCAATACTCTAGCTGTCTATTACATCCCAAGTTAATTGCTATTGTAGAAGCTCTCATTACATCTCTTAATCATGTCAGATAATGCTTTACCTACTCTATTCAAAAAATACGTGCAAGTTAGTGCGGGTCATGCTCGACAATATGGCGGGACAGGGCTAGGCCTTGCGATATGCAAACAGCTGGTGAGTTTTCTGACCACCCAAGCTGTTTGTGATTTGTAATTTATCTGTAATAAACTGAAATTTTCTATCAGAAGCATTTTGATACAAACATGCTTTGATAGCTTAAATCGATGGGAAACAGAACAATCTGTGAATACAGATTTCGAGACAGCCTTCTTACATATCTATGCATTTGGATTAGGTTGAGCTGATGGGAGGCCGTCTCACTGTGTCTAGCAAAGTGAAATGTGGATCTACGTTTACGTTTGTGCTACCGTATAAGCTATCATCAAACTGTGATTCTTCCGATGATCCTGATGATCTTTCAGAGATGGCTGATCATGATGCTCTACTAGAGGATGAAACTGCTGGCTTCTTCCAGTTCCAACCACGTACTTTGGGTTCTCTATTCTCTTCTAATGGATCCAGGACTCAAAAATTATTGCCGAATAGTATTGGTTTTAGTAATTCCCATAAATTCAATGTAGTCTCTGAGGATTCCTTCTCATTTCCTTCTGGTAACGTTAGATTGAAAGAGACAACTTCTGTTGAGGATGCCTGCTCTATGGTTGAAGTTGCGGAGACATTACCTGAACCTGAAAGCTCATTTAGTCACAGTCCAGACTCTGTAAACGAGAAATGTCTAGATGACACGAGGAGTAAAATCCCTAATGGTACTGCGAACTGCAATGATCACACAGAATCAAGCAAAGAAGTGTTAGGAACAGGGTCGTGTAAGGAACAGGAGAAATCTGCCATAAGTTCTAGCATTCCACAAGAACCAGAACCAAAACCAAAGCCTAAGATCCTTCTAGTAGAAGATAACAAGATTAACGTGATGGTGACGAAATCAATGATGAAGCGGCTAGGCCATAACATGGATGTCTTTAGTAACGGAGTGGAAGCTGTTCGTGCAGTTCAGTCCTGTTCTTATGATCTCATTCTGATGGTAATTTCTAGATTAAAATATTTTCTGCTGCCTCCTTTTCTTTTTTCATGCTTCTTCTGATGAGTTTCGATTAAGCTGTTACACAAATTTTGCAGGATGTCTGCATGCCTGTTATGAATGGCCTTCAAGCTACACAATTGATTCGTTCTTTCGAAGAAACTGGCAATTGGGATGCTGCTATTAAGGCTGGAATAGAGCCACGTGTACCATCTCCAGCTTCAGTACAATATCGTCAGAGTCCAGTTCATCACCACAAGCGGATTCCTATAATTGCAGTAAGCTCTTCACTACCAATAATCCTTAAAATTTTGATGCCCCATTTCCTTTCCTGATTCACTTGTTATCTTGCTACCCTGAATATCATTTGATTATCAATCAAAAACCAATGTGTCCTGGTTTCTATACTAGCTGATTTACGGCAAAACCATCGAAAGATGTCCTTTCTTCAATCTCAAATCTGTCTGTGTAAGCTAACAGATTCTGCTGGTGAATGTGCAGATGACAGCAAATGCATTATCAGAGAGTGCAGAGGAATGCTATGTAAATGGCATGGACTCGTTTGTTTCAAAGCCCGCGACTTTTCAAAAAATAAAAGAGTGCTTGGAACAATATTTACCATGACTTCTTCTGTAAATCTGTGTACAAAAAATGTTAGGAAAGTTTTGTAACCAATGTAACATGTTCTCTGCAGCCATCAGTATATCTCAGTATAGATCCATGTCATTACTTTTTCCTTTCTCCAAGATTATTTTAGCATTTTTCCTTGAAGACTAGGAAAATCTCTGGGTTCTTGTTAAGTTGGGACTTGTAAGAAAAGGCAAGAAGTGTGTCACAAATATGAAGGTACGGAAGGTAATGCTAGATGTTCCTCAGTAATACAGTAGCACAACTCAGAGAGAAAAACAAAAGGCAATAAATATAAAGTAATTCAATTTCTGAAACCTAGTTTAATACTATACAGGAATTCCATTTCCTTACAATGCCAATGACTACTGGTGTCAGAAGTGTCAAGTGATAACCTACAATTTTTCATGGTCTATTTCCAAAGTTGCCGGTCTCTCCTGATTTCGGTTGTTAAGCTGACCAGCATCTACTACCGTAAGAAATCAAAGAAACAAAAGTCAACACAATTCAAAACTGGAATTGTGCCGAAATAAAGAACAATGAAGAACATTAAAGAATAGCAAGAATGAGTAGAATTTTTGTGCAAGGTTATTGCTATCCCTCTTCTTTATTTATAGCTAAAACTTGAAGAGTTACATTCAAATAGGATTTCCTAATTTGATTACAACTTCTTCTTCTGTAAACTAAATAGGAAAATACTTGACTTCTAATGAAACTAGAAACTTGATCAAACAAGGTGATCTTATTTAGGAAAAATAATAATTGAAAGCTAGACTAATTCTAACACTTGTTGTAGACTTGGAATCAGTCTTCAATCTTCAATCTTCAACATACTACCTCTTGAGATGCTTGCCTGTTTGGACTAGAATCATAGCTTTCCGAAGATTGATCGGCAGGATATTCCGTGTGAACTGAATAGGCCGATGGGTTTGGTGCACACATAGTTGGCAGACTGATGCCATTTCTATCATTCAGTTCACTTTTTCTGAAAGTACTGGATGTCGAGTCCCTTTGAATGAAAATTCTAAAGAAGTTTTCAATTCTACTCCATATTGAAGCTGTTGAATCATAGGACCTCAAGACGTTTCTTTCTCGGTAAACAAACATGACTAAGAAGATAATGAGAGCTAACGATGCAGCTAGTCCTGCAATTAAAAATAACCCCCAGAAACTCTTGAGACTAAGGCTATTAGATGAAATTGAGGTGCTGGATTCTGGACAACCGCTTTTTTTTCCCCGAACCATGCCTTCTCTATTTTCTCCATTTTATCTCCCTCGG